>CM075856.1:18792937-18812937 GCA_037975125.1 Latrodectus hesperus
GGTGATCCTTTTAAAGTGACAGTGTTCGGAGCGCCTTGTAGCGCGATCTAATAGCCGAAATGACGCCAAACTTGATATTTAGACTAATCAAAACACGGGAAAAAAGATTCCGTGAAAAAATTTTTTAGTTCCAAATGTCACCGCTAAGGCGTTTTGTGGCGCTTTACAATGTATAAAATGTGAGAAAAAGAAAATACTAACTCATACAATCGTGCAGTTAAATTATTAATATTTATTTACTGCATTAACTTCCCCGGTGAGGAATCAGACCACATTCCATGAGAGCTCCGTTCTCAGAAATAACACCGTGCATTTTGTGCACAACGTTCTCCACAGCCGTACGTAACATATCACGAGGAATATCCCGCATGGTTTTCATTATGTTTTCCTTTAGAAAAGACAAGTTTGATACTCCACCATCATAAACGCAAGTTTCGGTAACGTTAGAGGTATGGCCAGTGGAGCTCGTTTACTTCAGCTGAGATTATTTGTCGGAGCTGTCTACTATTTGCTTTTATGGCCCCTATTGCTGGCACTGTCATTGCACAAGATTTGCATTTTTCTTCGAAACAAATATTTTATGCTAATTCTCGTTATTGTAAGCTAAGCCAGCGCTTAAAATACCCTAGCGGCGACTTATGAAACTATTTTTTTTTACGGAATCCTTTTTCCCGTCTCTTGATTAGTCTAAATACCAAGTTTGGTGTCATTTCGGCTATTGGATCGCCCTACAGGGAGCTCCAAACACTATCACTTTAAAAAACATCACCCTGTATATATATATATATATATATATATATATATATATATATATATATATATATATATATATATATATATATATATATATATATATATATATATATATATATATATATATATATATATATATATATATATATATATATGTGTGTGTTTGGTTGGTATTGAAAGCGCCACCAGAGGGCTATTCACATGTTACCCGCCGGATACGCAGAAGAGTGGAGGGAGAACGACAAGAAGAGCCTAAATGAAGACGTAAAGACGTTCAAATGGATAGGACAATCAACTTTGAATTATTTATGACAATGATTTTAGAATGGACAATGTGCTTTAATATTAATTTGTATGTATGTAAATAGCTTTCTTTTATTTTGTCTGCAAAATCATAATTAAATCATTTAAACAATAATGTGTTAATTCCTAACAATGAGTGAGCGAACCCACATATATATAATGTTTTCTTAAACATTGTTTTTTACTAAATTATTAATTCTATTAATTTAAAAAATCAAATTAATAATTTAAAAAAATATGCCTTCTCATGAAAAATTAAGCAAATCACTTACTACACAGTACAGTTAATTTTTATAAAATTTACATGGTAATGGCCATGGTAATTTACGGGTAATGACCAAGTAATTGGTAATGGCCATGGTAATTAATAAATTTACGGGTAGTTTGGCCATGGTAATAAAATAACAAAAACTTTTTTTTATTTTTTTAAAAAATTTATCATATAAAGAAGAGATTAAATGTATAAAGTGTGTGGGAAAAAAATTAAATTAAAATAAAATTCAATAATGTAATATTTTGAACTTTTATTAATTTTACACTTTTCTAACACAAATTTAACTGTATGTTTGGATCATTTTATTTATCCAGTCCACATGGTCTGCCACTTTCATGAAAACTGTTCTCTCCCCTGGCATGGCACACAGTCCACCCATGAAATTACCCATGGTTCCAAAGCTCGTCGCTCCCATGACGTACCAACGATTACCCAGCATGCAAGCCAGTGGACCACCACTATCACCCTAAAAAATGATTTTTAATAAGACATAAATTATCTTAAAAAAATGAAAGTGCACTTTGTAGTGAATGAAGCAATAAAATGATAATATATTTTACAACTTTTATATTTTTTGCTTTATATTCAAGATGTATTTTTACATCTGACTCATACTTTGTAATTCAACTTCAGATATGGAAACTATATACCATAAATTTGTGAGTTACGTTTTGGAAAATATAAAAAAGGCCAGTGGACCACTACTGCCTCTCTGAAAAGACACGATGGAATAAAATTATCATCACAAAAAATGAAGCCAAATAAGAAAAACTAGCTTCAAAGTTTATAAGGTAATGATTAAATTCGTAAATGACTTAATAGAACATTGCATTAACCTTTATTTTAAATTAAGTATGCATTGATTCCTTTGAATACTTTGTGTATCACTCAAAGATAGAATATGCAAATACTAAGAGTTTTGAACAAAACTAAATTACGCATTTTTAGATAACAAAAGACACGTAATAAATAAGGAATTACTTTTATAAATAAAAATTATTTTAAATTTATTAAGCTAATAACCAAGTAATTCAATCGAAACCATAAAAATGAAACCTCCATAAGGAAAACTTTTCAATAATTGAAAAACAGTTATTAGACTTTGTTTATTCATTGATTTTGAAGAAACTTCATTTAACAATATGTAATTTGTTTATGAAAGAACCATATTATAGTTAGCAAACCTATCCATATAATCCTTGTATTTACATTACAGTATAAAAACAAAATTATAGCTATAAGTATATCCTCTATTTATGTTAAATATACCAGATATATTAAAATGCTTTAATCTATCTGCATTCAACAATTTAAGTTTCTCAATATTTACTACGTATATATTTTCTACACACTCACACACGCACACACACACACACACACACACACACACACACACACACACACACACACACACACACACACACACATATATATATATATATATATATATATATATATATATATATATATATATATATATATATATGTATGTATGTATATATGTACAATATATACAAACTATTTAAAACTAAACTACCTTTATTCAGAACCCTCATCTTTAACTCTATTAAATGAAGTTTCAAACATATATGTTATATGGATAATATATCCAAAGTTTTTGTTGCAAAAAAATAGTTTTAGTTTTGAGAATATCTAGTATTGTAATGTAGTAAAAAATAAAATTTTATTAGTCATAGAATAATAAATAATACATATTTACACTCATGAATTTTCCATATGCATATCTTGTTTGTCACTACTATGCTAAAAACATTACTACGTTTATATTTACAGATATGTATGTATGTAAAAATAAGAGAAATAGGGAGACAATACTCATAATTCATGTCCATATCATTACCAATGTTAAACACTTGAAGAAACTATAAAAACTAGAAACCACAAGGATTTATATATATAGATCTCTTGAAAGGATTGTAGCTTAATTTTTGGATAAAATATTTAGAAGCAAATGTCGCTGGTTCGGTTCCAATAATTTCTGAATATTGAAAGATAGATGGTGCGTTTTTCTTTTCCGTATGCACATTTGTTGGAGGTGGATGCTTGGCAGTTTTCTGGCCTATCCCCCTTGTGACACGCGGAAACCCACTAGCTATGAAAAGACTTTGGGAAAGGTAATTTATATGGTAACCTTGAAACAACTTTAAGTTGTTAGATTATCCACTATGTGGTGTCAAAAAGAGTCACAAATAGTGACATTGCTAGTTAATCAACTTTGAAAACATGCGAGAACACATTCATCCAAAGAATAAGCTTGATTTGCATTATTTAAATGTCTTGCAATATGAACAGTTGTTCCATCTTACATTTACACCTTCATGTTCAAATTCTCTCTGTGCCTTAAATGCAGTCACAAAGTAATCCTCTAGGTGTCTGCAGCATCGGCTATACAGATAACTGGACACCAAACAGTTTGCTGTGACTTCCATGAAGATGGATTAACGGCGACTTTCATTCTCCGAGAACAAACTAAAATTCGTTATGAATCCAAATGCAGGCTGACTTATAGGAAAAAAGTGTTATGGATGACGTTCGATGTAAGAACTTCTGAAATCTCATATGCGGCTGTTCTCTGTGTTTACAGCAACTTCAAAGTAAAAATGAGTTTCAACTATCCCTGAGATAAGCGATGACCAGTGATCATTCACTGTAATCTTCATCGAAAAACACAATGCAAAATTAAAAGATGTAATGTTATGGTTTCAGATGGTGTGTGAAATGCATCTTGTTTAGATTTAACCACAGATCTTTGCACTGAAACTATGCAATGAATGTGTCTGTTAGTGCTATTGAACAGTCACTTTAAGTTAACTTTAAAGATCTTGCAATATTTCAGCTATTGCTTTTCCAACCTCCTTTCTACTCAAGTTTCAACTGCAAATCCTCATCTTTTTGTGATGCAACATCTGGCAAAACAATTTCTTCGAATTGGAAGATCGTGACTTTTAGCTTCACTTTCGGAAATAAGTTTTCGCCATCGAACTTTTCGTCTCAGAATTTGAACGTAATTTCTTGAACGTCGTATTAGAATGAATGTAATCCTACTGCAGCGCAGAATACTATCGATGGATTACTCCCATTCTGATAAACGTTTTATAATCAAAGTGTTTTCCTTCTATTTCAAAAATATATTCACTTCAGATGAAATCGATTTCATTGCACAATACATATCGTTTTGATAGCGAAGTTATAAAACCTATTTGTTTGTAACACCTTATATATTTTCAATATATTTATCACCATTTATATGACCAATAGAAAGCTCAACCACATATAATCTACATAACAGATATATGAAACTGGTCAGTATAACAGAACTTCAGCTAAGAATATCTGAGTACCACAATTTTGCTTAAATGTAAGAATTAAAAGCAACAGTATTTGTTCAAAATCACACGCAGTTAATCTAAATGTATACAAATTGTTTTCATAAGCTAAAATAAAATACTAGAAAAATTCTGAGCAAGTTCTATAAAATTTAATTCCTATTTTGTTATAACTAATAATTTTAAGCAACGAGATATACTTGTATTAATTTATAACAAAAAATTTTAATGTTATAAAGGATAAAAAAATAAAAGTATGAATCTTGTGAACAATAAAATATGTTAAATATATTACCTGATATTTTCTTATTTACTTAGTTCATGTTTTATAATTGAAAATCGTATAATCCCTATATAGGTAAATTAAAATTTTACATTAACATGGAAAGCAGCAATGTGATGACGGTACTCTATTTAAAATAAATTATTGAAAATATAAAAGCATACGTAAAAATTATATGGTATGAACAGAGAGAATTCCTTTAAACAAATCATTTACGAAAATAAAAATATATTATTCTTACGTGGCAGGCTGATGTATAAGTTTCCTTATTCTTAACACAAATTTGACTTTTCTCATTAAAGGAACAATCATTCTTTGGCATTATTGAAGTATAAGTTTGCTTCAAAACATGATTGAAACCGGAACCTAAAACGCAAAATGCTAACTTTAATAAGTTTTACTAACAGTTTATGGCATCAAAATGTATTTCCTTAACTAAGATTTTTGTTATTGTTACTTATGACACTTGAACAAGCCCAGCTAGCTATGGCGTTGGCTACGCGAAATTTAAATCAGTAAGGTGTGTCTTTCGTTTAACCAGAGCAGCACGAAGGTAAAAGTACGACTTTTCTCTAAACTCCTCCGATAGATGGCACCACCAGAGGATCCACTCCATTAATGTTTTTGTATAATCCTTTAATAACTCAACAATAAATAAAATTTGATAATAATATGCTTCAATAAATGTATAATCACTAGTCTTTATAAAGTTATCAAAATAGTTTGGTAAGGAATGAAAAAATAGACATTAATGTTCACATATAATATCATCGATAATAAAAGCAGAGTTGGTTTGTTTTATAACATTGATGAAAAATTAAAAATAATAAATTATGATACTACATAAGAAATATGTTTGAAAGTAATGAAAGCAATTGTGCTTGAAGTTTTTCTATGAAAAGTATTTTATTAGACACGCTATTTAAAAAAATTAGTATAAATTTTATGAACAACACACACAGTATGAAATTATTGATGAAAAATACGTATAAGTAATCAACAATATTTCCGCAAATTCAAATTTTTGTGTAATGAAATAGTAAATGTATTTTCATATTTACATAGCAATAGTTTCGCAAATCTATTCAGTCTCATATTCTTAAATAATTATGGCTTTCAAAAGCTATAAATTAACGAAATTTTAAATAACTTAAAATAAAACAAATCAGTAGCATTCATCCTAAAAATAAACAGAAACAAATTTGAAATTTTTAAATGAATAACCATTGCTCTGGAATTATTAAGAAATGTATAAAAGTGTTCTGTGTTAAATGGTGAAATAGAACGAAATTTCTGATAAATTACATATGAAAATATTTTAACATTTTGCAAATAAATTTTCAGTTAACTTTAACTTAATGATCATAAAAATTAATTTCATAAACGTTTATCATTTCTACAATTTATATGTGTTGGTCAGTGTTTACTGTTAATGAAATTTTAAGTATATTAAAGTAATTCTTTCTTTCACAAATGGTAATTCTTATTAAAAGATACATTTGATCCTTTCTACGATTTTATGATTTATGACATTGTGTTTACGACTCTTATTTTTTCAATAAGATCCTTCGAAATGTTAATAAATATGACAATACTTCAAACAAATGTCAAACCTCTAGTTTCCCCCCAGCCAGTGATGTAACACTTTGAACCAACGGGCAAGTCCCAACCTAATGATGGTAAACAAGCAGGACGTACAGCATCAGTGAACTGTACTGGAGCATTCAATTTCATGAGAGCAATATCGTGATTCATGTCGAGTGATCCTTTTATCTACAATTAAAAAAGTTATAAAAATTTTATTTAAATTCAAACATTTATATTATATCCATAAATTTCTCTGTTTGTTTTTCATGATTTCTTAGAACACGTAAATTGACTAAAATCAAAATAAATATTCGCACAAAAACATTAAGAAAATATTTTCCAGTTCATTAATGAGAGTTTAACGTCCAACAAGATGAGAGATTAAAGCATGATAATGATTTTAAAAAATAATGATCCATAAAATTATGATGCTGGATAATTTTTTAATAATTCATTGAATTTAAATTTGAGGCAATTATTGAAAATGCAAATGAAGCTATTTAGATACATTAACCTTCTTTCCAAGTGCTATAGTCGGTTGCCAACCAAAGTTGGCTCCTTAAGGTAACACCTTTTTTATCCATTTTACTTCATATTTTTCCTCTTACTAGCTCTCAGATCCTTCAATCCTCCATCCACTTAGTTTTCGATCTTCCCTTTTTAATGTTGGAATTAGGAAAGTTATAGTTTATTGGAATTTTCGTTATTTTATCGGAATACAAAACTTAGCTTCTTATTCAGGAAACTTTTATCTCTTTTATATGTTAGGTTTTCTTGCTTTTTTTCTATTTTTTTTATTTTGCTTGTAGCTCATTGTTTTGTCTTATTTTCTAGTTTATCCTTTTCTCTTACTGCACCAAAAATATTTCTTCAATTCTCTCAAATGACATCGGTTTCTCTTCGTCTGCTTTGTTAATTGGCAAGCATTTGCAGGCGTATGAAACAATTGGCCTTACTAGTATCATATATAGCTGTTTTGTTTTGCTATTTATGTATTCAGATTTAAATAAGTTTCACGATGCATGATAACATCTATTAGCCATATTGATTTTATTTTTCATTTTAATTTTATGTCATTATTATTAGTTACAATCGTGCCAAAATACTTTAACTGATTTATTTGTTCAAACTCATATTCATTAATTTTCCCTGGTTGAATATTTATGATTTCATTCCCGATTCCAGGAAGCAGAGTCTCTTTGAATAATTTTTCTTCTTAATTTCATGTTTTTTATGCCTGCATTCTTACTCAGTTCCTGCATATGCTTTGTATTTTGTATCCAACATACACTTGTTTTTTTTTTATTTTTTTTTATCTCTGTACGACGTAAGGATAATGTTGAAGAGTGAAGAATTTCTTTTTAATTCTTACAATCCAATCTGTCTTCTCTCTTGTATATTAGACATTTTTCCCATATACAAGAGAATAGACAGTTTGGATGCATCTTCATATTCAATAAATATTTTTACATTGTACAGACATATACAACGATAATGGCGTATATTTCCTTAATGAGCTTAGGTTTTATCAAAGATACCAATTTTATATATATATATATATATATATATATATATATATATATATATATATATATATATATATATATATATATATATATATATATATATATATATATATATGCATTAATGAAAGATACCAGTTCAATTTCTCTCCCTTTCCTATATAATTTATATAAAAATATGAAACGCTTTTTAAGAAAGCCTGTATTAGAGAGTTTAACAATTTTTAGTTAATCATTAAAACTTTGTTATTCAGTATATAGTAAAATTTTATTCACTTTTCATAAAATACTATTTATTTAAGAAAGAAAAATGGTATTTCTTATTAGGAAGAATCATATTTTAAATTATTTATACAAGTTAAGTAAAGAATAAATATTCTATTTTGTTTATGGTATAAAAAGGTTTAAACTTAACTCTTTTTCCATGTACTTACATCATTTCCTGTTAAATCTGGCCAAATTATGATTCGCTCAACATAGCGAATTTGTTCAAGTTTGTCTTTAAAGTATTTGTGATGTTTCCCCATGTGAATTCTCCAGTTTTGTGGATAAGGATTTCTATGGAAAATTATCTATTTAGCAAATTAAGAAATTTATAAAATCACATAGAAGTCTAAATTATAATTGAGAAGCTTTGAACTCCTATTTCATATGAGCGTGTTAAGAAAATCATTCAAAATTATGAATACAAAATTATTCTTTGATTTTCCCTTTTAATTTCCGATCAATAATAAGAAACTGGCATAAAGTTTCTTTAATATAATTAAAATCTTGATATATTATACTAACGTCACTCAAGTAAATACTGTAACATTTATTTCGCATTTTTTTTTCTATTTTTAAGTAAAAGAAAAAATATATATGCCCATTAGTGTCATAAAATATGTTATTGCTAAACTAAAATTTTAAAATTAGAAAAATTAAAATTATCTGTTCTATAAAGCTGTGCGGAAAATTTAATTCTTGATGATAATTTTTAAAGTGATAAATGATAAAGTGAAAATTTGTTTTATTACTGTGTTAAATCAAGAGCAAAAGGAAATAGTTTTATAACCTTTAATTGAAAAATTATATTTAATTATTCTTAAAGTGAAAGTAATTATTATTTACACTTCATTTTGATAACTTTAGGAAGTAACAAATAAATGAAAAATCAACTATATTTTTCGTTAAACATAAAGTTTAAAAGAAAAACTGTGTATCAAATATAAAAATATAAACTAATTATATGCATAATAAGACATTCAGGACAGTTTCTCAAGAAATCAAAGCTATTTTCAAAATATAATTCTTTTTTTAATCATCTTAATTGATCTCATAAATGACTCTGAAAATAAAAAAATAATAACTAAAATAGTGCAAATTAATTTTAGTGTATCCTTGACTTGACATTAGTGAAAAAATTGTTAAAATTAAATTTTGTCTTGCTATAACTTAATTTTGAAATATTCTTTTCATATTAAACTTGAAAAGTTTATCTGAGCCAAAAAGGACATTTAGTAAAAGTTTTTCAGCACTATACTGCTTATTTATCCGACGTTACGTTCTAATATGATTATTTATGGATTTAAACAATAGTGCGAGGTAAGTTATCAATATAGAAGGAAGTACTGAATGTAAGATAGTTCTTAATGTTTTCCTGTGTAAGCTCTCCAATTTTGGGAATAAGGATATTTTAAAAAAAGTTATTAAAATTTTGAGATTGCAAAATTAATATTTTAATTATTGAAAAAGCAAAACCTTTTTCTTTCCAACATAACTTGGATAAAAGCATTAGATAATCTGTATACTTTTCATGAAAGCGAATGCTAATAATTAAAATTGCTATCCCATAACAATTCAACTTTCTTCATATCTATTCATAAGTATTGTGCAAAAGACATGCAATTCAGAGTATGCGAAGAAATTACAAATGAATAACACATTTATGTTTTAAAACATTAATCAGTATTTTCTCACTAAAAAAACCGAGATGAGTTTTGGTTCTGCAAAAATGGTATGTATTGCATCAATAAGATTATCTTCGATTGTACTGCAATATTACAGCGTATTTTATTAACACTGAAAATGTCAAGAAAAATTTAAGTAATTTATATACAACGGTACAATTTTGATTTTAAGCAAGAACAGGAAAAAAATGTGTACAAGAATAGGAACTACTAAATTAACACGAATATTTATGAACTGCATTTTACCAAGATGTTAAGTAAGTTATTTTATGCGAATAATTAACTTATTATTTATTTATATAACTGTATAATATTGGTTTTTTTATAATTTCTATTCTTCAGTAATTATTAAACCTATTTATGTCAAAACAATAATTTTACAAAAAATTATGATTTCAAGTATTTCATACCAAAATAAATTTTTGAGTACTTTAAATAGTAAGTTAGTTTGTTATAAATTTCCTAATATTAAAAAAATATTTTAAAGTAATATAATTTGATCAACTTAAGTATCAAGATTAAGAAAAATAAATTTTCTTAAACACACAAGGAATTGTGAACAGTAAAAGAAATTTTCAGTGACAATATTCACTCTCTGAAACAATTTCAATATTAAATTACCCTTTGAAGCAGTGAGCAGCTGTTAAAACCCATTGCGCATTGATGAGTGAACCCCCACAAGAGTGAGAACTACCATATGAGTAACGGTTTTGCATGGATATTTGCCAAGGCCAACTGCCTGGCTTCGCTTCTTGTCCTCCTATAACTCTGTCTGGACTTCCATAGATGGTATCGGGCTTGATGGGGGGATTACCACATTCTGATGTAGCCAGTGGCAGATCTAAAAACAAAAATCCGAATTAGTCGGTAAAAAATAAATAACATTAATTTATCAAGAAAGTCAGAAACTTTTATTTAAAGATATTTCTTACATTTAACAAAAATATCTGAATTTTATCCTGATTAATATATAAAAAGTCCATGTTACTAAATGAACAATCTCAGGTTAAATTAGTAAAGTCTAATTCTCTCATTTAAAGAGATCTTGCATTTAAACAGATTGTTCAAAAAACCATAGGATTTGGAACATTATAGAACTTTAAAACGTTCTTATTAAATTCGTAAATTATCTTTTGTGAACTCCAAGTAATGTACAAAAGAATATTAGAAGATATAAGTCTCACGTTGTTGTTAGAGAAATTTGATAAATGAAGAAGTTAATGGAATAATTTTTCTTTCAAATTTGCGATAAGTTTGAGTTACATTGATTTGAATCTCGAATAACATTTGAGGATATTTTCAGAGAACTAAATTTAGAAGAAACTGTTTATATAACTGGAGTATAATAAGATAGGAAAAATTTTAATAACACTTTTAGTAAAAAAATGAAAGAGCTAAAAAACATTTATCTTAATTAAATACAGGGTGGCTCACAACAGACGGATGGATATCAAAAGTCAATAAAACACAAAATATTAAAGAACAACAATATTTTTAATTTTGTTCTTATACACTGACAAGGGAAATTAGAGTTTAGACAGTTTTGAATAAAATATCGCCCAAATGGCGGCCCTCACACTCCACACATTGCATAAGCCTTTTCCTGAAATTTTCATGGACTCTTTCCAGCATTTTTACAGGAATCTGTCGGATGGTGGCTTGAATGTAGCCTTTAAGGGCTTCCAGGGTCCTAGGACGATTGTTGTAGACGAGGGATTTTGGGTAGTCCTACAAGAAAAATCACAGGGGCCAAATCTGGAGACCGCACTGGCCAGTGCAAATCGCCTCGCTTGGAGATGAGGCGCCCAGGGAATCGGTCACGCAAAACACCCATACAAACTCTTGCAGTATGGGCCGTTGACCCCTCCTGCTGAAACAAGATGTCATCCAGATTCATCTGCTCCAGTTCAGGCAAGAAAAATATCTGGATCATATTAAGGTAACGTACAGAAGTCACAGTTGCCACTCGATCATTTTCTACAAAAAAGTAGGGCCCGATTATCCCCACCCTCGACAAAGCACACCAAAATGTGACTCTGTCAGAGTGTAGGGGCCTCTGGTGGAGTTCTCTAGGGTTTTTCCCACTCCAGTAGCGCATGTTCTGTTTATTTACACAACCGCTGAGGTGAAATTGTGCCTCGTCAGAGAAAAAAACAACAGAGTCTGGAGGCAAAACGCATCAATCATGTTTTCGCTACTGCGTTGACGTTCTTCATAACCCAGTGGTTTTATGTCTTGAGCAACAACCATCTTATAGGGGTGTAAATGGAGGTGTCCTTTGACGATTCTTTGAAGGGAACGTCGTGAAATTCCAAGGGCACCAGCCTGTTTATGAAGGGAACGCCTAGGAGACTGCTCAACCGCAGCTCGAACTCTCTCGATGTTTTCCAGGGTAAAGACAGTTCTCTTAGGGCCTCTCCTTATCGAGAACACATTTCCCGTGTTCCTAAAGGCTTTCACACACGCAATAATTCTGTTCCGATTGGGAACTCAACTGCGAGGGGCGATGCGGGATTCAATGTTTAAACTTTGAAACTGAGTAAGCAGATGTTAAAACCCAACGATAGTTGATGCAACCAACCCACACAAGAATGGGAACTACTAACTAAATAATGATTTTATATGCATATTTACACACGGCTTTTGCACAGATGTATTAAATAAATAATTTTATACGAAATAATTTACTTAATAACTATGCATAAATATCCATACAAAACAATTTACTCACTTAGCAATTTGAATTATGGTTTTGCATAGATAATTATTCACACAAGAACATTATTCAATTTACAAGTAAATTTTATTTTATACGAAACAATTTACTAGTAAACTGTATGAAATAAATTTCTTGTTGTTGTAGTGTAAAAAGTGCAAAAAGAAAAAAAAATGAAAAGGTAAAAAAGACAAGTCATAGGAGACCAAAGGCATGGAGCACTGCCCTAGCCACATCTTCAGCTTTTTCCGTATAAAGGGTGTCATGGCAGCAGTTGGGGTCGGTGTTGAAGAGCTGTCGAGGCAACAGAGATGTATTTGAAGAGATGCTTCGGATCCAGCGGAACTCCTGTGCAGTATTCTCGGGAGAGCCTGTAACCCTTATAGAGAGTGTAGTCCTCAAGGTGGCAGATAGGGGGACGCCTTCACTGGTCTTAAAGTGTGTGGTAGAAGGGAAATAAAATACCTTCCGAGGACCAACAGGCAGAAGTCCAATCTCCCGAGGCAAATGGCAAACCCATTTATGACAAATGCAATAGTTTCTAGTCTTAATGCTACCGCGTCCGGGGTAGCCGACTCGATGCATCCTGCAGTCCGGGGTTGCATTGGGAAGTATTCTACGAGGAGATTGAATATTCTTCAACTCAACATCAAAACGGCATACAGTAAAAATCTGAAGAACTTACTTGTCTGCTTCACAAGAACAACATCCACGTTGCCTACCTTCAAGAGACTAAACACTATCCAAGATTAAAATTGAAGATTAACGTCTATACGATAATAAGGAAAGATCAACAGGATGGCTGTGGTGGAGGTCTTGCTTTCCTAATAAAAACAAACTCAAACACTGAAGCCCGGGCAATCAACTTGTCTCTACCGAACTGTACTGATACCATTGTAAATGTCTACCACCCAGATAACACAAACCTCATAAAACATCTCAGCTCCTCATCTTCTGACATCAAGATTATCCTTGGAGACTTCAAAAGCAAAAGCCCTACATGGGGATGCTCCCAATTGGACAGCAAGGGTGAACAGATTGAAGAAACTTCTTGTTAACATAAAAAACACAAAACTTCGGAGCTTGCCCTAGACTGCCTGGGTCAAGTTTAGAAGTCTTAATATCATTCCCACTTTAGTGATTTACTTTGCTAGAATATATGGACTCATGGACCACAGATCAAGCTGTTGCTTGATAATGAAGGATTAGAGTAGAACCAGCTCTTGTTAATGTATTACATATGTTACAAGATGTATTCTAAATGATTTCAAATGGCTTCACAAATAGCATAGCATTTTATGCTAACTGTATTAAACAAAAATTCAAAACGACATGCAATAAACAGCTAGATGTTTATAGAAATAATTTATTTAGATATTAATTTTGTGAAAATTGTTAAGAAGTTAATATGCTTAAAATGATTTTTTAATGACAAAAGAAATAATATTATAATTTGTTCTACCAGGATTAGTAATTCTCTAGCTAAACTTTACGTACATACCCGCATTAATAATTACATTGAGTGAAAATAAGAAAGATGTTTTTAGTCAAGATGTTGTTCAAATAATCAAACTTTCAATGTTCATTTTAGGATATTTCATAAACTTTGACAAAAAGATGAGAAAAATTTAGGTATTGTATGGAAGAAATTTTGATTATATGTTTTATGAGTACACAGGAGAAACTACACTGATTTTATTATTCTCTATTTAGAAATATAAAAAAGTACAAGTTAGAAATATAAAAAATTTCAAACTATCCCAGCCATTTGAAACGTAGCAAATATTAGTGGGTTAATTTTATTTTTCATATTTTAACATTTGAATGCTACATCGTATAATTAAATAATATTCAATGCAAATAATTAATGAATTTCTAACACTTTTGAAAATCTAGTAAGTTATATTTTTCACGAGTTATAATTGATTAATAGGTTAGTATAAAACACATAATTAGATAAAATTCATAAACTGGTTTATATAATTATAAAATCAACATCAATTAACATGCAAGCTCGTTATACTAAAAGATATACCTCAAAAAATTATTTAATACATTTATACACAAAAAGCTTCTTCTTTTTCATAATAAACACATTCTTAATTAATATTCTCTTTTCTTAAATTTAAAAAAGATCCTTTAATTGGGTGTCAGTATGATTAATTACTCAACTGCATCCTTCTTCATCAGTTCCATCGCCACAGTCGTCCACGCCGTTGCACTTATGAAGTGCTGCGTTGTAGCATTTCTTATTATGGCACTCCGTGAGTCCTTTTTCACAATATTCTAAGTAATAAAGATAAGAAAAAATATTTATTAAAATATTGCGGATTTTCTCGTAATATCATCATTACGAATCTTTTTTTACACTGTCAACGATTTTATGAATGAATATATTTTGGAAGACAAGTGAAAATATATAAACAACTGCATCACACATAAGTTTTATACTATTCCAATCAAAGTAAATATTCTACATATATTCCTAAAATTATTTTTGAAATATAATATTTAACAAGAATCAATAACTTTTTCTTTAGATCATTTATTTATTTGAATGAAATGAATAGTACATACATTCCATACATATATATATATATATATATATATATATATATATATATATATATATATATATATATATATATATATATATATATATATATATATATATATATATATATATATATATATATATATATATATATATATATATATATATATATATATATATATATATATATATATATATATATATATATATGTATGTATATATATATATATATGTATATATATATATATATATACAGTATAAAATCAAACAAAAAGGCCTTATTGAATACATATAGTATCATTACACATAATTGTCTACCCAAGAGAAAGAATAAAAAATAGATATCCCTTAAAATGGAATGTGCCCTCATTTTACTGCAGTGCTTCGAAGAATCTCCATACTGAAAATCCGATAGTTCAGCAGTTCTTGGAATAAGAGTTACCTTACTGCAATGGTTGCTTCGAAGAATCTCCATACTGAAAATCAGGTATTAGAACAGTTCTTGGAGTAAGCGTTACCTTACTGCAAAGGTTGCTTCAAAGAATCTCCATACTGAAAATCCGATAGTACAACAGTTCTTGGAATAAGAGTTACCTTACTGCAATGGTTGCTTCGAAGAATCTCCATACTGAAAATCAGATATTAGAACAGTTCTTGGAGTAAGAGTTACCTTACTGCAAAGGTTGCTTCGAATAATCTCCATACTGAAAATCAGATAGCATAATTTTTTTTGGAGTTGCTGATTGCTTCGGAGACTGAGTCGGATTGTACAACAGTTCTTGGAGTAAGAGTGCTCATTCCTTAATCAGCATTTGCTTCAGTTGTTCCGTGTTCTACGAAGGATGCAATCGTATCACAAAGCATGCTTCACATATTCTACAAGACTTAAATCAGGGGAATGTGTCTAATGCGCCTTGTAACCTATATTCTTTTTTAAGGTTTCACAAAGAGGTATTACAGAATTGTCTACAGCTTAGTAAAAATATTTTCAAAAAATTATGAAATTTAGAATGGTATATAAAATTAATGCTTTGTTATTAATATACGGAAATAAATGATTAAATATTTAAACAAATGAGAATGATTTTAAATAATTTATTTGAAATTAATTTCTGTGATTTTTTATACAAATTAATAATTAAAATTTATATTGAGGTTCATATTACAGCATAAAAACGGAAAAGTTTTAAAACATGTCGTCTCATATTGTAAAATATCTATACTCTTAATTCCAAGTTCTTTGGCGGTCAATATGTTTATTAGATTTCTCTCCTGTTAAGAACACTTAAAAATTATCACACAGTAATAGTGTACCAGGTAGTCAATTTTAATCCAATCTTTATTGTAGACTAAATAAACTATTCTGAATCTACTAGAAAAAAATTGAAAATTTTTTTCCATTCTCTTAGTAGGCTCACCCAAGACGTGAAAGCCATTCCACTATGCTCAAATAAATGCAATGCAGGCATCAGGCAGACTTCAGATTTTGTGGCTCTAGGTTCTTGAAATCTTGAATGTGCATTTTAAGCTCTTTTTTCATTCACAAAAGTTATCCCTATATCCAAAATGAAAATCGATTCAAACTGCTCCTGCTCTCATTTTGGCCTACATCAGTTTAAATAAATGCTAACTATTGTTGAACCCTGAGACTGTGCTCCATTGCTTAAAGGCATTCGGGCTCATGGACCTGGTTTGATGTTGCTATCAACCAGAAAGGATAAGCAACAACAACAGCACACATTTTTTGGTAAGCGTAATACTTATAAATGTCGTAGTGTAATACGACATAACCAAACCTGAGAAAATAGGTGTGTGTAATTTTATTGCACTTTAAATTTAAGAGTTTCCTCTTTTCCTTTCAAACTAAGCGGGAATAATATAAAGGAAAGGATGTAATAAAAATTGGCACAATGAAACAAGTGCAATAAAAGAATAAATTTTTCTTTTCGGAAGGGATGAGTGATCTGGAGGAAATTGCAAGCAAAGTATATTGTTTTATGATATGTATTATTTATAAATCTGACCAGTCGGGAATGAGGGGGAGAGATTTCTGACCTATCCCATAGAAATGTATGAGGAACTACAGAACTTTGGAAAACCAATGGTGTAAAGAGGAGGAGCTAAGCCGAAAATTATGAAGAGTTAAAAACTGCATCCAAACACAGAGAAGACACAGAACCCCCAGAGAAGCCCGACATAAAAAAGGAGTCCACAACTGAGGACTGGGTCCTCATTGAGCATAATAAGAAGCTAAAACGATGTTAGTTGTATACAAAGTATAACCACCGTATTTCAGAAGGAACCCTGCCTCGAATTTCCAGAATGGAGCTGCAGATGTCCGACAAATAGATGAAGGTAAAGTCTGAGGAGAGATACCAAAGACAGAGAGAAAAGAGGGAAAGCTCATGAGCGATGAGCAAGCCAAGCGAGATCCTGAGCCGGTACGCACTGACGGCATTGACGTTAGGAGACACCACACTGCTACTTCTAAAAGGGGTGAGTCTGATCTCTCATTCCTTGTCAAGCTGGTCAAATTCAGTTATGATATTAATGTGTAATTGTCATAAACAAATAATAATTTTAGATTCTCAATTATTTAACCAAAAATGTTTTGATTGTAAATGTAAATTTCTCTTGTAATTAAATTACTAAAATAAATTATTAAGTTTTATAGTATTTTTGTTTAGAATTTATCTCTGTCATTCAGTTATTTAAAAAAAACGAATCTGGGTTTCCTCGGAATTCTTCGAAAATTACCGAGTTCACCACAACAATAAATACTTTATAACTTACCAAACGAGAGAACTGCTTCATAATGAAGATGAAAGCCTCTGCCGGATACCATAGAATCTGTCCTGAACAAAAGTCGCGCAACATTTATCCCTGGGTCAGTGAGAAGTGGTGGAGGTATGTCTTTGCCACAAACAGTAGCCATCACATCTTCTTTCTCTTTTGCATATATCACTAATTGGTCTTGTCCGCAGAAGTCTGATGGTTCAATGTCTAAATCTTTAAAAGTTAGTTTCAGACGCTAGAGAAAAGAGAACATGAAAACCAATGAAGTTAAATAAAACCCTCTTCTCTAATTTTACGCCTTTTCAAATTTCTAATTTAAAATTATCTAACTCATTTTTTAATATTATTTTGAAAAATTTTACCATGTTTGTGAGGAAAAAATTAAATTAAGCAAATAATGATAAATACAAATATAATATTTTTTCTTTACTTTACATACTCAGTGCTTAGAATAATTATAATAATATTAATTAATAGAATTATAATAATAATTAATAAAACTATTGCTATTTCATTATTTGTGTAATATGCAGGCAATAACAATACTATTTTTGATATTTACATTTATTTATCGGCACTATTTGTGTTAAACGAAAACTTGAGAGTAAAGATGTTCATAAAATAAGAAATATATTTAAATATGTAAATTAATAATTTATATAAAAATTACAAATAAAGTAAAAAATTATTTATATGGTTTCAATGTTTGATCTTTATCATAAAAAAGTTATGTATGAATATATAATTCAAATGAAGTTTCATTATAAACATTCTTTAGCATTTTTTTCTTAACATGTTTAACATTGTTACAAGTGCCTTATAATGTATATTTTATCAAGACTCCTTTTTATTTTATGCTTATTTTACTTTATAATTAATTCAAAATTTATAAGAAAAATTAGAAGAATTTGAGAAATTAAATAAATTTATCAGTTTTTTTGGGGGGGAGGGAGAACATTTACGTTTAATCCCCTAATAGAATTTCTTCCAGAGAAACCAAGCTTAGCATGTGTATGCTAAATGATATGAAAATCACATCTCTTTATAGAAGGTTTCCATAGGTATTCGTTCCAATGTTTCTCGTGTTGAATAATGCTATCTTTAAGATATTATATAATGTTTCCAAGAAAAAAGAAGAAATTTTCTTCCGTTATTCGATGATTATGCAGCCTGAAGCTATTACGAAAGTGGTTAAAGAAGTCTAAACACTAACACTACAATTTAGTAGAATGAAAAAATTAAATATTCATCTTTGAACAAGCTTTAAAATCTTCATTATGATGCTTTTTGATTCATTCGAAATATACTGCATCTCTTTCTTTATATGAGCAAATACACCATCTCATGTTTAGTATGGAAGATGTGATAATACTTCATAACCTCAGTTCTTGTTTACAGTGGAATAGTTTTTCATCTATCGTGGATTTCTAATACCCTGTGGATTAATAAAGCTTATTTTACCTCAAGAGGACAATCGACACTCAGAATTTTTGCATTACAGTTAAAGAAATACAGATGCTTCACGAAGCTTCCCGACATTTTCTAAAATTGACTGCTGAGTGTTGCCTCAGAATAATGGTCATTCTTTGCCTGTGCTTTTGTTTTAGGAAATGGCAAGATTTCCACTCATATGATTTGTTATGTATCATCTCTACCATAACATACTTCAACCATTTGCTGAAAAAAAGAGTACATTGCATTATCACTACTTTCATATAAAATGAATCGTTCCCATATATCTCATGGTCTATAAAAGAATATTTTTTCAAAACTTACTTGTTGAAATCGCTCTTTTAAATATTCATTGTGAATTCACACAATATTCATTAAATGTAACTCAATGAGGTTTCAAGTATGAATAAAGTACTCAAAGAATCTTTTTATCATAAAGGTGTTGCAACTATTGTAGATTTAG
>CM075856.1:18815437-19008033 GCA_037975125.1 Latrodectus hesperus
CATACTTCCCTGAACCTATCCCTGAGTTGGACTCTACCAGTTAGATATGAGCCTTCGGATGGAGTCTTCGGGATTTTGAAGCAGGATGAAGCAAAATACCCGCCATGTTTGGTCACTCCAAGAAGTATCATTTTCATTTAAAAGACATTGTGACCACAATCTATGTAACGTGCCTCAGCTGCTTTTATGGAAAACGATGAATCTTCGGTTAAGCGGGGATTTGAATTCTCTACCTTCCCATAATTAGAACAAAACCCTAACTAACCAGGCCACCACTACCTCACGTCTCATAGGTAATATTTTAACAGCTAGAAGCCATTTTTTAAAGTACAAATATACTGATTATTTTATTAAGGAAGACCTTTTCATAAATAGGAAACGTGTATACATGTCACAAGGAAAATCATTCTGAAAACTCTGAAGCATCCACTTTTGCAGATGCGTAGGTTGAATATTGAAGAAGCACAACAATGGAAAGTTGGGAAAAGTACAAAAACCATCTTCCATTGTCTAATGTTAATTTTAATATAACACGGAACCTTCTATTTCGAAGAGTATTTACCAAACCACGGTGAATTATATCCATAACAGTTTTTCACACTGATTCAAACACATGGACATATTTTGTGAAATATTAAATAATTTAATACATTGATCATGAGCTAATTGATATACAGTAAAGAGCTGATAATCCGATGGCAATGATTCAGTCCACCAAACGTTTGAATAATCTAATATTAAAACATTCACAGTTGATTCAAATACCACAGATCTTTTGACATTCTGAGGAAAATACCAATTTATTTGCACATTTATTAATTTCATTTTTGTTCATGATTGTTAAATATTTGATCAATTAACAATAAAATCACCAAAGGGATAAGAAATAAATTCAAGATTATTGACGTATATTTCATTGCTGATTCGTGGTTTTATCAACAAAAGAAAAATTTTATGCCTCTGCACTTAAATTATTTTTTAAAGATTTTTCAATTTCAAAACAGCTTTTAATTTTCATTTTTTTAATAACAAATTAACTAATATTTGCATTTAAATAAAGAAATATTTTCTTTTTTACTAACTCTTATTTTTATTTACTCTTTTTTGTGTGCTTGTATAAATTTATTTTAGATTCTCAAAATTTGCATAAGCTATTAACAATTTCAAAATGTATAAAATGAATTTCATTTATCCAGTCAACGGCATACAAATATAACGCACATCTACCAACAAAACAATTAATTACCCAACAATTAATCTTATATATTTTAAAATATTTACAAACAATATTACCTAATATAGCTCATGCTGATTGATATTAATTATAATGTTTTTAAAATAATATATAATACTATATTAGCTATGAAAATAATTTTAATTAAACATTTTAAATAAAATTATTGATTCAAATCCTTGCATATAATGATTATGCTAATACACACACACAATTTTGTATACCTACTTCCAAATGATGCAAAATACAACAGTAGCAATATAGCACCTCTGGAAAACTTGAAGAATTGCATCATACTTACTTTATTCCGAAGATAACCAAAAATCTACTATTAATCGACAGTAATTTCAAATTTAAATAAAAAAGAAACAGGTGATATGTTTCTCATCCTTTATCAGTCTCACCGTAAGATTGCCCAGATGCGATTTTCAAATTTTATTGCAGAGAAAGCTTCATAAATAAACATCAGTTTAAAAAATCCGATGTTGGAAATTTGTAACTTTTTATTTAAAAAAAATTATTCTTTCTGACGAAGCTGAAGCGAGAAAATGTTATGAAAATTGTTTTTTTTAAGATGTTTTGTAAGTTAAATGATTAAATAAAGTATTTACCAGTTAGATCAATGTTCTGATTTATTTTAGGCACTATTTGCACTGACTTTGAATTTTTTATTTGCCCCATTTGAACTATTTGAACATTGATACTAAAATATAATAGATACATATAATATCAAAATCACCTATATTCTTCAAAACTATTTTCAGAGCATCGAAGAGACAAACTTTTTTTATTGTATGATATTTTTTTAAATCTCACACAATCTGAATTATTTTATTTTAATTTATGAATACATTATATTTCTAACTCTTTGTTATCACTTGTTTTTATCACATTCTTCACTTATTGAAGGGTTTGCTGAAAAATCGAAAGAGTTTTATCAATATTTTTCTATTCTGATTTCAATATTATATCTATTTCAAGATCAATGTAATGGAAAATATTATGAATTTATGTTCTAATTCACTTTGCGGTTGTTGTTGCTAATCTCGGGATTATCTAGCAGAGCTAAACAATTCCCATGAATCCAAAAATATCTAAAATGTCTAAAAAATAGATGAAGGTGCCGTAGAACCTCGTCCTTGCTAAAATTTAGACACGCCAAAATATGAGCGGGGGAAGCCATGTCAGTTGTGCACCAATGGCATACTTTTTAAATATTAGCACTATTTCATTTTAAATATTAGTACTAAAAATTATAGTACCACAGTTTCCTTTGGATAATATCTCAATGAAACAAAATGTAATTTCCGTAACAAAAATACTGAAATTCACCGATTTTTTTAAACCAAAAATTCTCCAAAATAATACAGGAGCATTTCTTTTTATTTTTCTAAAGTCCATGGCCATTTTAAGGGAATTGCACACCACTTGAAAAAGGATTGACAAAGATTTTATGGATTTAAATATGTTATCTAATTTACAAATAAGTCTTGAAATTTATCGGTACTTTTCCGTAAAGTTTATATTTGTATATAAATCTTTTGAAAGAGAGAGAGAGAGATTTGGAAGCTACCAAGTACACACACAAACATTTCGCTATAAATAATTTCGTTGCTCTAGAAACTTTATATCAAACACAATCTGTTAAATGAATAGAGGAGCAATTGTTGCACCAGCATGCTTCTCTGTCCTTAACCCTGATTTGGGCTCTAGTTTTGTGGTAATCTTCGCAAATTAGAAGCAGGGGCCAGGCAGATGGTGTCTACTCACTTGTTCGTAAAAACGTGAGTGTTCGGAAATTTGAGGTTTGTAATCTCTTTTCCACAAATAAAGGAAGTAAAACTTGTATAAAAAATAAAAAGACGTCTTCCATCGGCACCCACAATAGAAATACTATAGCCTTGTAACGCATTTTATTAGTGTCTAGTGTTTCTGTGGCGAAGAACACCTGCGTCCATGTGTTCAAAAGATTTTCATTATTCTTCAGTCTTGGAAAATTTCTCTTCCATATTAATAAGCTTAAAATAAAAATAATAACAACAAAATAGCTTTCCATTTGTCTTTAATTTCTAATTTCCTATGCTTGCTCTTCAATGAATACATTTTTGACTACATCTGAACCGTATAACTGTTTATAATATTTGGATTAAAACAATACTTCACTGCATAACGTATATTATTTTTCAAGAATCTCAACAATTAATACATGTAGTGTAATCTAATCTAGCGTAATCTAATGTAATATAACACAATTCTCAGTTGAAAATTTTATAACACTGTAGATGAGAAATATTAAATATTTTGAATTATTTAAAATATACTCAATAAAAAATACTTGCCAAGGGACAAGAACCGTGTACAGCGCATATAGCTATGATTATATATGTAATTAAAACAATGATAATCTGTTATTTACATTGTAATGTATCATTATTGCGGGAATTATTTCGGGGCCGTTTAATAATTGTTTAAAATGTAAAGACTATTTTTTTAAATGTTCAATCTGATAGCCTTTTTTCTGGACTATAAGTCTGCATCGTGATTTCCATGATAGAAGAGTTTTTCATAAAATTTCCAGGGGTATTGCTGTCCATTCCTCTTCCGCTACTTTCCATAGTCCATCCATCGTAGTGAGTTTGCGTTTAGAAAGAGCTCTTTTTAACAGACAAAAAGCATAGTTGTCCATAGGTCAAACATCAGGGGACTTCACAGGAATATGTTGAAAAGGTATATATGCAATACCTGTATTAGTCTTCATTTTTTCAAGGAATGCAGGGATAGTTTTTGAAATATGACTTGTAGCTATGTCTTGATAAAGTTTCACTCTTTGAGAGACTTTGGGACAAAGAAGTGGAATTTCTTCTGTAAATATTGGACGTAAAATCTTCTCCTGATAGTATAATGAGTTGATTTTAACATTTTTTCTACTCTTTTTGTTTTTAATTTCCCATTGTTGGAGAAACCTGTGGCTATCATAAACCCCTTACTGAAACTTTCTTTACATTGACGGAACCAGGTTTGTACATTTTTTCTCCTCGTTTTCTGTAGTAAATATACTTTTTTTGTTGCACTCATTTTGGTTAACCCATGCTTCATCAAGGGTCACAATGTATATCCATTTATCTCCTGCTAAAGGATTTTCATACAGGATTCTACAAAATGTTTTGCGTTGAGCCACAAGCTTCGGCAAAAGCTGGTGAACATTAAATTTTTTAGCTTTTTTTAAGTTGTACATCTTGATTTATTATTTTATTTATTGTTGGTACAGATGTATCTAAAGACTTTGCAATTGATTTCTGTGTTGGTGGATTTTCTCTTGTTAACAGGGGTTTCACTTTAGAAACATTTGAAACGGTACGTACTATTTTCGGATATTCGTTTGGAGTCTTCTTTCCATGTAGAAATAATGATTGGCGGTTTTTACCTGTCCGATTAATTATGTTGCTTTTTTTGCACTTATAAATTTTAATACCATGCATTTCACAACGTTTTAGAATCCTGGAATTAGAATATTTCTCTTCGGAAAGCACAAAAACATATCCTTCAATCCACAGCTTGCTTACATGCGACATTTTGAAATAAGAATAAATTTAAAAGTAGCAGATGATATTTCTCATTTCAAATAATAAGCTGTTGCCAAGAACATTTTATGTTCTAAAACATTTACTTTTTTAAAATTCTTAATCGAAATCGTACTAAAAATGTGTTAATACCCTCTGTAATGTGAGCATGCTTCCTCTGCGTAAACTTTCTATAACTAAGAGATTTATAAAATCTGAAGAGTCAAATAGTCGCTTTTAATTCTATAGCGCAGTTTCGAAGTTGTGAGAATGGTTACGCGCAACTCTTTCCCTTTAAGAACATTGATGGTCACAGCTTTTTGAGGACATACATTTTCTTCCACTGCAACGAAATTGAGACTTACAGCCGCATTTTCCACTTTTATAATGAGGCCAACAATTTCATTGCGAAATTCCACGGTCATCACAGAATTTCACTCCTTGGATGTAAATGGATTGAATTCAAACGAAATCCCTCTGCAAATTGAGGCCTACATGTAAGAATGTATGATGTTCTTGCGAAAATTATTCATGAGAATTTTATTAGATCATATTATATTTGTCTTTTTGTTGCAATGAAAATTTTAACTATGTTGTTGTTGAGATCAACAACATGATGGTGAACAAGACTAAACGAGAAGTGAATAATTTTTAAAAGCATTATTAATGAAGTATTAAACTGTTTCTGTATCATAGAACAATTTTTCAAACATTTTATGAAAGTATCAAAATAATTACAAAATAAAATGAATAAGACATATCGTAATAAAGCATAAAAGAGTGAGATATTTGAATTCTTTATAAAATAAATAAATAATATTGGTAGAAAGTAAGAATAAATTTTGAGATGCACTAATTATTTTAGTTAAAGAAAATAATGAAATTTATGTGTTCTTCCTCTTCTTAGATTTGGGTTTATATGTCATTGGGCACCTCTGCTTTTATTAGCATTTTGTACTATTAACTCCAAACCCTAATATTTCCTAGTTCCAGTTGCTCGGGTCACCCACTTTATTAATAAAGTCCGATAACCCTTTAATGGAGTCTAGATGTAACTCTCTAGTATGGATGATGCCTAAAGAAGTTAATCTAGGGAGGGGGCAAGAGCCTCGCATTCATAAATGATAAGATTGGCCGTTTCCTCTTGCGTATGACATTTCCTGCAGATAGTGTCTTGCTGAAACAGTCCCATTTTATGGAGGTGTTTTCTGAAATAGTAGTGCCCAGTTATGAAGCCTACGATTAAACGTATCTTCTGCCTACAGCATCTTAGAATTTCAGAGGAAATCCTCATTGATGATCCACAGATCATACTTTTAGCGTGGGTTTGACCAGGAGTATTGAGCCAAGCTTCATACATCTTCCGTTTTTCCTATCTAAGAACATTGGTTTCTGCGGTCTTCAAATTGATAATTTATACGTTACGTGAATAATTACAAAAAATGCAAATGGAGCTTCATTGATGCAAAAGACAAATATCACAGCTGAAATATATTGGAAACAAAGTAAGAATAGTGAAGACGCTTCTGTAGAAATAATAGACTATCAATGAATAGCAAATAAAAACAATCCTCGATAAAAATAAATGAATGATATTCAAATATTATTCACTCAACATTTCACTTTCAAAAAATTTCTGGTGGTAAGCGAATTATACATGCAAATGCTTGCCATAAAAATCTTTGACAGTGCTTCTAGTGCTGCTGAAATTTCCTTACATAAGACAGAAAATTATAGTTATTGGAAAACATCTCTAGTAAAGATGTTCAATGGAGTCGAAATTTATGTTTCTAAGCAGGATTTAGAATATTTAAGGGCAGATTAATGTCTCACAAAATAGTCATTACAAATTGTCTTATTTGAATCATGTCCCAAATGTGATAATTGATATATACGAGGTTTGTCCGGAAAATACGAATAAAAGTTGAATAATAACTTTATTTTACAATTATTCAGGTATTACAATATGGTCTCCTTCAAAGTACTCATCCTGAGACGAGATACACTTCTGCCAACGCCATTTCCACTGTTGATAACATTGCTGAAAGTCTTCAGTGGTGATGCTGTTCAATTGCCGTGTCGTTTCTGCCTTGATGTCTTCCACATCTCCAAAGTGCCACCCCCGAAGCACCATTTTGCATTTAGGGAACAAGAAGAAGTCACAAGGAGCTAAATCGGGTGAATAAGGTGGAAGGTCTGTAACGATGATTGAGCTTCGTGCCAAAACGTCACGCACAACGAGCGACGTGTAAGTGGGTGCATTGTTGTTATGAAGCATCCACCTGCCCCCTTTTGCCAAATGTTGTCGAACTTGGGCCACACGAGCTCTGAGACGTGTCAAAACTTCAACGTAAAAATTTCCGTTAACTCTCTGGCTCTGTATCCTCAATCAGAGATTGCTCCATGCCGACGGCAGGTGAAAAATAGTAACTTTCAACAAGCAACCGCACATTCCTACTTACACAACGAGTGGTCTGACTCGAACTGAGCGTTGATGGGATTGGTTACAGCAGTAGTGCCACCTGGCGGTGACTGCAAACAGTAAAATAAATTTATTATTCAACTTTTATACGTATTTTCCGGACAAACCTCGTATAACCGTAAGCTAAAGATAATCATAAACATGATGTCGAATGTAATTCAATAATTTACAACTTCTGGTAGGCATTTGGATTGCAACATTGAAAACTAGCCTCATATGAAATTTAATTTAAGAGCCACGATTTTTATGTCAATTTCTGCATGTCATTTGCAATAAAATATAAAACTCTTATCAAAGTAAAATACTTTCTGTAGACAGGTTGGCTAGTAATTTTTAACTTAACAGATATTCTTCAAGATTAGGATATTAGTTCATTATACATTCAATACTGATTTTAAAAAATATTATAATTCCAAACAATGAAGTATTTCACCGTTTCGAGGGAAATTTCAGTATTCTACTAAAGTTGCACACTAAAGATTCTACCATCAAATTCACTGGAACCAGTGAATGGTAGAATCTTTAGTGGGTCGACATTTTATTTCAAATACTATATTTTATTTTATTTAGTTCAATCGCTGCTATTATTTTATTTTAATAAATGATGCTAATAGATAAGAACGTATTGAATTTCTTTTATTTTTCTTCACCAGATAGTCTGAAGTTTTGCTGTTATGAAATATTGTATGGATCAAAATTCTAAAATATTAAACATTTCATCTAATAATGATATTAAAAAACAGTAATTTAAGTTTGCTTCTATTAAATTTATTGTTATTAAAATTAATTTAATAACGATAACGAACTTGATAAAAAAATCACAAACTGACGGTTGTAAAATATGTGTAAAATCTTGTAAGGTATAGATATAATTGTAAATATTTAACTTAATAAAACTGCATCATCTATAAACACTATTTCTCAGTCATCTTTATTTTAGTGAATAAAATATCTTATGCGTTCATTAATTTTCTTACGAAGTTTCTAAAATTAAAGTTAATACAGCGCATGGTGTAATAAACACATGCAAAGTATTTTGAAATTTTGAGTTATTTCAAAATTCCAACTTGAAAGAATGTTTCCTTAGATATACCTACAATATGAAATATTTAGTTGTAAATCCCAGAGCTGTCCTGGTGCATTTTTCTTATTTGTGAAAGTGTGAAGTATTTGGATTCTTTCAAATAACTAATGTTCCAATAAATAAGCAGATCAAAACCAATTTCTAAATAAAAAGTTATTTAAAAAATTTAATGTTGACATAAGCAAGGCATTAATCTTAAGATAAAAAAGAGATTATAAAGATAAAACGAGATTATTATAATCATTAAATTAGAATCAAGAAAATGGCGGATTGCTCTAAATTGCGAAATACTTAAATTTTGAACTCTAATTATTTTGTCATTATTGAATGTGTTTTTTTTCTTTTTGACACTTTTTCGCCTTTTTCGTGTTGAAATTATCGTCTGACTTTGGCTTAGTGTTTGATTTCCTATTTTTGTTTTTTATTTTTATTATTTAAATTTTTAACTTATAATTTTTTTTCAATATTATGGATTCAAAATGACTGAAGCAGAGACTGAAATGATTAACACAAATTGCAATTTACGCATTCCAAAAATAAACACTCCAAGATTATTGACTTTCCATTGACACTCCGAAGATTCCATTTCACATCAAATCCAGTTAGCTGCGGAAAATGGTATTCTTAAGTTCTTCATTTTTCTACCTCAAACTGATGGAACTGCATCTATTACAAAAATACCTTACAATTTAGGGCACGAAATAATTCAACTTGTAAAGAATCACAAGAAAATAATACAAATTCAAAACACCCGTCAAGGTAAGCTTCTATTCAAAACTAATTGCCCAGATACTGCTGCAGAAATAAGCAAGGTAAACAACATTCTTCGAGTATCTGTTAACTCCATGTTTCAACCTGACTACATTTCTTCAAGATTTCTTATAAAAGGAATAAATGTCGATTTACCTTTATATCTTGTTGCTGAAGAACTCGTTGACAAATCTAAGATCCAAGAGAAAGAAAGAGCTCCGAAATCAATTTTTTCTCTTAAAAAATTTCTTGTTTGATCATTTCGG
This sequence comes from Latrodectus hesperus, assembly GCA_037975125.1. Lineage (NCBI taxonomy): Eukaryota > Metazoa > Arthropoda > Arachnida > Araneae > Theridiidae > Latrodectus > Latrodectus hesperus. The sequence goes on from CM075856.1 coordinate 18,824,814, forward strand.
GGACACGATAGCATTATGTGATCCATGGTTTCTCTTTCTCCACAAGAACATTTATCCGTTGAAGAATGTCTGAATTTATATAATTTAGCAACTGTCGAAAAGATCTTGTTCTAACTCTAGCTAGCCACACTTCTTCAAGGCGAGAATTAATATAATTGCTGTGAATTTTCGTGATAGAAGACATTTATTAATGGCTGATTTTGCTAGATCTACTTTTTCGTTCCCAGCAATTCAGGAATGAACTGGAATCAAAACTAATTGAATATATTCCCAAATCATGGTTGCATTTAGTAAAGCTCATCCGATGTGTTGAAAGATAGTTGGGGAAGAAGTTGAGAGAGTTTGCATACTGCTTAGGCAGGATTATGAGTCTGATAATATGACATAGTTGGAAGGAGAAATACAGAATTTAGTCCCCGCCAGATAGAAAGCAAAAGCCTCTACTGTAAAAACGGAATTTGGGTTATTGATTTGCCCAGAAACAAAGGAGTTATTTTTATTGTTATAAACAGCGATTCCAAGTTTATTGTGTATTTTAGACGCATCAGTAAATAATAATATGTGATTGGACCATTCAAAAGTACTATGCAGTTCAAAGAGGATCATTGATAGTATTTGTGATGTGTATTTAGTCTAAAAAGAATATTTTCTAAATAATATCTTTAAATTAATATTATCAAAGGCAGGTTTTGAAGAAACTCTTAAAATATGCAGTTCTTGAATTCCATTTTCTTCGAGCCCATTTTTCACTCGCAAAGATAGAGGAAGAGTGCCAGAGATTTGGCTGTATGGTATTGTTTCTTACAAATTACCACATGGATATTGGGTAGAAAGTGCAAAGTTTCTAATGTACATCCTTGTAAAGAGATAGTTTTGTGTTAACGAAAGAGGTAAGACCCCTGCTTCTTTCAGAAGAAGTGGAATTGGCGTCCAGCGTGAAAGACCTGTAGCAATTCTAAGAACTGAGTGATATATTGGATCCAAGATTTTCCGGTCTGAGAAGCTGGCAGATGTAAATACATGACATTCATAGTCTAGGCTACTTGTAATGAAGAATTGAACAATTTGAAGTAAGTGATTAGTTTTTGCTCTCCATCTGTTACCTGTAATAGCTTTTAAAACATTAATTTTCTTCTGGATGTTTTTTTTTTCACTTGAAAATTTTATTTGAAGGTTAAGTTATGAGTAAAATAGAGATCTAAAATTTTTATGCACTTAGACCAAGCGATAGGTAATTGGTTGATAGTTAGTTCAATATTTACAGGAGAATTTTTGGAAGAGAAATCAATAACTGAATATTTTCAGGAATTAATTTTTAGTTTCCATTCTTTACACCATTGTTCAATTTTAATGATTGCAGTCTGCATTTTTAACTGAAGACTTCCTTGTGATGAATGAGCAGCCAAGAGGATTATATAATCAGCATAAATAAAACACTGAATGTCAGCAGAGAGAACTTCGTAAATATCTGACATATAATTAATGAAATGAAAGGGAGAAAGAACACTTCCTGGAGGATTACCTCTATTTGAGAAAGTGGGTTGAGAAAAAGTTCCACACCATTTCACTCTAAAACTTCTATCCGATAAAGAATCCGATATCCAATGAGAAGCATTTCCTCTGATATCAAATTGGAGGAGCTTTTAAATAAGACCGTCAAGCCACACTGAATCGTAATCTTGAGATATGTCCACAGTTGCGCATATGATATATTTTTTCTGTCTGCGTAAAGATAAAATATGATGATGAAGCTTAGAAAGTAACACTATCGCAACCTCTATAAGGCATAAATCTATGATGATTTGGATGAAAATATTTGAAAAGGAGACATGATTTATAAGACCATTTAATAGCATGTGTTCCATGACCTTACATAGAACACCTGTAAGACATATTAGGACATAGAAATTTACTGATGTAGTATCTTTCCCAGATTTTATTATAGGAATTATGATGAATTTTTTCCAAGACGAGGGAACAGTAACGCTTAACCAAGAGTTATTTATCAGTGACAAAAGGGATCGCAAAGCTTTGTTCGATAGACCTTTCAAAATTTTAGCTAATATTAAATAAGGACCAGTTGAAGTATTTTTGCATTTAGAAATAGCTAATTGGAGCTCTGTGAGAGAGAGAGAATGCAGAGTTATATTCTAAATCAAAGTTTAAACTTAAATCGAGAGGTATTACTTCAGTTTCCGATTGATGAGAAAAAAATTTGGCAAATAAGTTAGCCTGATCTACAGAGACCGAAACAATTGAAGTTTTGTCAGAAATTAGAAGGTGCTGAGTTGATGAGTCAAAAGATCTATTTTTAAGTCTTTTAAGAATAGAAGAAAATTCTTTAGATATACTAGCATTTGTTACAGTTTTATCCCAGAAATTTCTGGAAATAGTTAGAAGCTGATGAAGTTTTGCAGAAATTTGTTTGTACTGCATGCACAGATTCTAATTAAGAGAAGTTTTCCTTTTTTTTTTTTCCTCTAAATTTCCGTTTTTGACCAAAAAGATAACAACATTCCGATGTGCACCCCGGAGGATATGACTTTAAAGTAAAGATTTGTTTTTTCCTGAATTTATCAAGATTGTTTTTAGATAAAATTTGGACTTGATCTACAGAAACTAGTCCATTATTAGCAATTTGAGTGTTCATTGAATTGAAGAAGCCAGTCCATAAAATTCTATTGCGGGAAGTACCTTTCGAATAATCGTTATTGTAGATTTTGAGAGAGACTTCTTTTAACAGGAACATGATTGCTACCATAACTATCTGAACTGAATGAAAAAGTACAAAAAGAAAAAATATCAGGTGATACAAAGTTATAATCGATAAGGGATCGTCCCCAGTGGAGTCCGAAATGAGTATGCTGAAAGGTATTTAAAAGACAAATGTTGCTATCCAGTATCCAATCGAGGAATCCTGAAGATTCGGGAGAGTTTGAATAACTACCAAGCGCCGAACTTCGTATATTAAAGTCTCCAATTATTATGAAGGAAGGATGAGTATTTGATAAGATGCTACGGAACAAAGAGCTTGAAAATTTACCGTGTAAGACGTATACATTTATTGAAGTAAGAGATGATTTGGATATAGTAATTTTTATAGCTAATATTTCTGTATCGTTATCTTCTGAGCGGGATATATTTAAAGCTTGCTATAGGTAAAGATTTATCAACAGCAAAAAGAAGTCCTCCACCACGGCCATCTTGCCTATCTAATCTAATTATTGTTTTATTACAAATTTGAAATAAGTCGGAATTTTTAAGAAACGTTTCTTGAATTGCTAGGACATCGGAAGATTGAAAGTACGGAAGATTAACATACGGGCGCTTAGATAAAACGCTTCTTGCATTCCAAGAAATTAAATTCAATATTAAATACACTACTGGCCATTAAAATTGCTACACCAAGAAGGAATGCAAATAACAGAACGATATTTATTAAACACATACATTATAGTGGAAAGAACAAGTGATTAGATTTACAGGAAATTAGGATGTATAGATCTTGAGAAATCAGTACCCAGAGCAGCCACCTCTGGCTGCAATAACAGCATTTATCCGCCTAAGTCAAACAGAGATTGTATGGCATGTACGGGGATCTCAGTCCATGCAGCTTCAACACTATGCCACAGTTCATCGACAGTAGTGGATGGTGAGTGATGGCGTGCCAATCGCTCGGCAACCGTTGACCACACGTTCTCAGTTGGTGACAGATCAGGAGAACGTGCTGGCCAGGTTAACAGTCGAGCCTGTTCTGTATCAAGGAAGTTCAGAACAGTACGGGCAACATGCGGTCGCGCATTATCCTGTTGAAACAAAGCATTAGGGAGGCCTCGAAGATAGGGCAGAGCCACGGGCCTTAACACATCGGAAATGTAACGGTTGCTGTTCAAAGTGCCGGTAATGCGAACAAGAGGTGATCCAATGGCACCCTATACAATCACTCCAGCAGATGGGCCATTATGGCTATGTCCAATGCAAGCTGGCAATGCGTGTTCTCCACGATGCCTCCAAACACGGATGCGGCCATCATGGTCCTGTATACAGAACCGAGATTCATCTGTAAAGATGTCGTGATGCCATTCCCGCGTCCAGGTTCCTCGCTGATCACACCACTGAAGGCGCTCCTGTCTGTGACGCAGTGTCAATGGTAGCCGAAGCTATTTTCGCCGTGCTGACAATCCATGCTGCTGCAAACGTCGTCGAACTGTTCGAGCAGAAACTTGTTGCCTTGCAAATGACTCCATTTCTCGACTCAGGGTTCGTGACGTGGCTGTACGATGCCTTGTGACCATGCGGATAAGATGTCTGTCTTCTCTACTGTTAGTGATGGGGGTTCGCTGAGATCCTGCATGACGTTCCGTATGATTGTCCTGAACCCATCGATTCCATATTCTGCTAACAGTCATGGGGTCTCGATCGACGCGAGCAGCAATATTGCGGTACGATAAACCGCAATCCTGGTAGGCTATAATCTATCCTCGATCAAAGTCAGACACGTGCTGAAAGGCATTTCTTCTTCTTACACGAGGCATTACAACAACTTTCTTTGCCGAAAACAACGTTGAAATGGAAATTGAGTATGAGAAAACTGCTGTCAAATCTCTAGTTTTATACACATTGTAGATGTCGCTACTGTCGCCAGCTTTGTATGAATGCGCTGAAAATCTAATCATTTGCATATCACAGCAAGTGTCTACCTGTCATGCAAATTTCACGTATGTGGTATGCCACTTTCCTGGTGTAGAAATTTTAATGGCCAGTAGTGTATTAGCGTTTTGAGATGTTAAAAATGGTCATTAACATTTTGATTTATCCATTTGTGTTGTGAGATTCGTAATTTATTTTGCTAGAGCAATGAGGCAATTCTTGATTAAGTATTTGATTAACTTTGAACAGCAACCGTTACATTTCCGATGTGTGGTCGTCACATGCCCGTGGCTCTGCCCTATCTTCGAGACCTGCCTAATGCTTTGTTTCAACAGGATAATGCATGACCGCATGTTTCCCGTACTGTTCTGAACTTCCTTGATGCAGAACAGGTTCGCCTGTTACCCTGGCCAGCACGTTTTCCTGATGTGTCACCAATTGAGAACGTGTGGTCAATGGTTGCCGAGCGATTGGCACGCCATCACTCACCATCCACTACTGCCGATGAACTGTGGCATAATGTTGAAGCTGCATGGACTGAGATCCCCGTACATGCCATGCAATCTCTGTTTGACTCCATGCTTAGGTGGATAAATGCTGTTATTGCAGCCAGAGGTGGCTGCTCTGGGTACTGATTTCTCAAGATCTATACATCCTAATTTCCTGTAAATCTAATCACTTTTTCTTTTCACTATAATGTATGTGTCCAATAAATATCATTCTATTATTTGCATTCCTTCTTGGTGTAGCAATTTTAATGGCCAGTATAGATATTAATGAAAAATTAAGCATCAGTTCATTAGAAAACAATTGTTTGTTGTCATGAATCCAGATATATGATTAGTCAGTGTCTTGTGTGTAAAAATATTGCAATTACTGCTCAAATCGTAATATTTTTAAATCAAAATGCATAGGCATCATGATCATTTCACATGCGCAAAATTTTGCTCATACGAAATGATGTTCCACCTCATGTACTAAAATATTGGTTTTAATAGTCATTCTTTTTCCCCTTCTTAAACCCCACCAATCTGAATTAACTTAAAACATTTCCTTTAGCAAGGCAATAGTCAAGTGCATAAAAGATCCGTAAATATTTTTTGCATGGTACTGAAAATTTTCCTCAAAAACTTTTAAACTAACCACCTAAACTAATTCTGTCACCAACAACCAATACTTGTCTTCAGTAGTGATGCAAAAAGCAATGATATCTTCCTGAATGTTACGTTTCCAGTAATACTGAAATAAGAATATCATCATTTTATAGAATACCGATTGATGTTTTCAAACAAATAATCAGCATTTTCATCCTTGAAATAATAGTTTTGGCTTATCATAGTTACGATATTTTATTTTTTTAATTTATGAACATTAACAAATGCTTTTTGATACACGTAACTTAAAACAAAAATTTTCGCTCTGGATTATAATATTAATTTATTTGGCATTAAAAATCACTGTATACAAAAAACAATCCACAAGGTTACCTATAAAGAATATTTGAAAAAACAAAATGAATTCCTTAGCTGGTGACGATTATATTTTTAAAATAAAATTATTAAAAATCAGCGAAAGTAATCAAACTACAAGTATCATTTGCAAAATATAAAGAATCTACAATTGTATATCTTCTTACTTTAAATAAATTGAAAAAGTGTGGTATCAAATGTATAAGCATTAACGTTTCGCATATAATATTTTATGGAATTCAAGTGATATTCAACAAATTGCCAGCAAGTTTAATACATCTCACATGAGAAATGTTTACACAGTCAAAGTCCTAAACTTTTTCATTTTTTAAAAAATTGTTGTTGGATAAAGTATATTCTATTTTCCATAACTAAATATAAATATGGTTTGAGATATAAAATAGATTAAAAAATATTATAAGATATTGTTTCAGATAACAATTTTATCATAAATGAAATAGGACCAAGCAAATGAGAGAAAAATTAAATATAAATGAAAAAATTAGTTAAATACAATATCTGTAGTTCTTTATTAACTTTTTACATTGTCTAAGTTAACCTTAACCATAAGTTGCAATCATCTTATTTATCCAGTCCGCATGCTCTGATACTTTCATGAAAACTGTTCTCTGTCCCGGCATGGCACATAATCCTGTCATGAAATTGCTCTTCGTTCCAAAACTTGTCGCTCCCATCACATACCAACGATCACCCAATAAGCAAGCCAGTGGACCACCACTATCCCCCTGAAAGTACATGGTGGAATAAAAATTATCACCAAAAGAAAATGAAACCAAATGAGTTACATTGGTGCGAAAGTGCATTACGCAATAAAAGAGCTTCGTAATGAAATGATAAAAGAGAACATTATATTCTATTTAACTTTCATCTTTTCTTTAAGAGCACAGATGATTTATAATCCAGAATGCTAAGTTCTGAATTTTTATGGAGATGAAGAAATGTTGCTAAGATGACGTATTGTGACGTGCGCTATGACATAAATACTTGGGTTATCAAACTAGAGTTTTCTGCATATTTTTATAGATCTCCATCACTTTGGCGTAATACAAATAAAAGTGCCACATATATAAGAAAACCCGCCAAAAAATTCGCCAAACTCAGAATTTGACATCCTGGATTATACGGCATCTGTGCCTCCTTTACATTCAATGCATATTTCTTCTTCAGAATCATATATTGAGTAATTTAACTTAAGGTATGAAAACTATATACCATAAAACTGTAGAGACTAAAACAGTAATAATGATTATATAGTACATATATATATATATATATATATATATATATATATATATATATATATATATATATATATATATATATATATATATATATATATATATATATATAGTATATATATATACGGATATATATATATATATATATATATATATATATATATATAATTAGATTTTTAATATCGGCGTAAGCAAAGCTTCAGATTTAAAAGAGATTGTTAAAAAATATTGCAATTATTATTTTAAATCTTATTAATCAATTAATGGAACTTTTAAAAGTTAATATCATCCTTGCCGATTTAAGCGAACCATTAAATCAATGTTCTGTCTTGTCTTTTACATTTTGATTTTTCTTCTGTTCTGTTGTCTACTTGTTAATGGCTTGAGTTGGAACCCAAAGCTTTGGCGGTTATAATTTTGGTCGGCTTTGATTGTGGCTTCCGCCAATCTTGATAACCCTTTTTTGATACACTGGATAGAATACACCAAACTTTTTTCGGAATTTCGTTCTGGCTTGGCGCATTTTTTTAATTTGTCGTCAAGGGAGTGGGCTCTCCTAGGAATTTACGTTTGCTTGAATCCATTTAAAACGACTTAGCTTCTCAAACCGATTTTTTGGTTTTTATATGAGAAATCGTTTTATTAACAAATTGAACTTCGATACTATTCACAGACATTCGATGGGAAAGTTTCGCCTTGTTTGCCGCCGCTCGAAGAATGGGATTTGAAGTCAGGAAGCAAATACGTTGACAAGTTGGATTTACGATGCCGTCTCAATATGAAGTGATGTAGATAAAACGTTATCATGACGTCATGGATATTTTTAATCAATGAGAATCGTAATAAAGTGGCATAAGCATGATCTCTCAACTAAACCAAAAGAAACAACCACTTTATAGTTGAAAAGTACCAAACCTTTTTAAGAAAAAGTGAAGAAATACATCTTAATAATTTTATGTTACTGATAAATTTTATATTTTACTCTATTGAGTTAAAATTAAAAATACTAGTAGTAAATGAATTGATAGATTAGAATGAATAGTAAGAGCGATGAAACCTGTATGAATATGTAATTAAGAAATCTATAATCAATTTAATTATAACAATTTCATGGAAAAAATGCAAGAAATCTTATTTCCTAATTTGTATATAAATTCTATTGAATTCAACTTATATTTTATAATAAACTATATTTTTAAATAGCATTAATGAATTATATCAATATATTACGAATTGTTAAATTTTATCTTAGAAACCGGATAGAAAACTTTTTTGGAGTTTTCGAACTTTATAGCTGACTAATAAAATCGTTTTCTATTCATTTCCTAAATTGAAATATAGTAAGGCTGCAAATAAACGCCTATTGCTATAATTCAAATTATTAATAATTAAATAAAATAAAAATGAACAAAGATAATGGTAATCTTAACATTCAACGAAAATACAGGAGCCCACTATAAAATTGTTATGCAGTTTAAAAAGAAAAAAATAGAAATAAAATCGTTCATAAAAATATAAAAGTGTTATCCTCACATGACAAGTTGATGTATAACTTTCCTTATTTCTGACACATATTTGGGATTTCTCATTAAAAGTACAGTCATCCTTTGGCATAATTGAAACATATGTTTGCTTCAAAGCATGATTGAATCCTGTTCCTAAAAGAGCAAAGAATTAAATTTAAATAAATTTTAAAATATATTTATGTATTAAAGTGTGTGTGTAATTTTTAAAGGTTTTTGATAATCAATAAAGTAACTTAAAATACAAACAAACAGAGAAGATTTTTATAAATTAGAAAAAGCTAATAAGAAGAAAATGAAGTTAATAAAACAAAGAAGAGAATTAGAGTAATAAAGGAACAAATATTAAAGTTTAAAAAACATGAGAATTGCGAAGAAAGGGAACAAAAATTTGAGAAATGAAATAAATGAAACTTGTCCTTTCTCGTCAGAAAAACAGGGGACTAGAAGATGGGGTATCAATATCTTTTGCATAATGATTCGAAAGAAAAAACATTGTACAAATGAAATGTTCCCAACACCTTCGAAAGAAAAATAATTAAAACTGAAACTATTTAAAATATTAAAACGAAGGTTACATAGTTCAAGAAGCATCTATATACAAGTTATATATATATATATATATATATATATATATATATATATATATATATATATATATATATATATATATATATATATATATATATATATATATATATATATATATATATTGATATTAATCAAATTTAATCAATTTACAATATAAAATAGTATTTACTTCATTTTTTGTCCAATTTCGTAATAATTTGAAAAGAATAAATAAGATTTAACAATACTCGATGGATATGAAGGACTTTATAACCCTAGATAACAGCTTATTAATCGGCGGAAAAAGCCATCTCCTCTTTAATATGAAGGTCACAACTTTCCACGCCATTCTTTATCTACCTTAATAATTCATATCAATTATAGTTGATTAAAAAATTTCATTGATATTGATAATTTTTAATGTAAAATCTGTTAGACGAATGTGTAGTTAAGGCGCAACTGAGAATTAAGAGTTTGTTATCTAGAATTTAAAAAATACAAAATTATTAAATTAGAATATATTTTACGATTACATGAAAGTTTGTGAAACGAGCGAATGTTGCTCTTGACCAATGGGAACAAAATGACCAAACTAATTTTTGAAGCCTATAGTTTGGAAATCTTTATAAGAATATATGTTTTTATGCTTGATGAATTCGAGAATGAATTTTGTAAATAAAAAAACATATTATAAACTTATAAATGAAAGAGAGAAAATATGGAATTTTTTTATATAATTTTTCCCATTTATAATATTTTATAAGTATGTGTATCATCACGGTAATTTTAACTATTTACATAAAACGTTTTATTGCTATTAAATGAAAATTTAAAACCCGCAGGTATTTACTGCTCGCAACATTACAATCCCGGTTAGCTGGATTGAAATTTTTGATGGGATCAGTTATCATTAATTCATCCAAAAAATGAAAAAATAGTATGACAAACCTCTAGTTTCACCCCAACCAGTGACATAACACTTTAAACCAAGGGGCAAATCCCAACCTAATGATGGTAAACAAGCAGGACGTACAGCATCAGTGAACTGTACTGGAGCATTCAATTTCATGAGAGCAATATCGTGATTCATGTCGAGTGATCCTTTTATCTACAATAAAAAAATTATAAGCAATATAAACATTTCATTTAAATTATCTGAAATGAAAATGATACAGATTATATAATTTTGGATTACTTGTACTCTATGTATTTATTCATTTGCATCGCATATTGTTACTGAAAAGACATAACATTAATCTGAAATAAAGTAATAAGTAAAAATCGATAAGAATAATAATTTAATTTTTTTAATGAAAATATGTTTTTTGTGAGAAGAATAATATTAAATGGGGGTGTTTAATAACTTTAATTACTGATGAAAATCTAAAAACATTTAACTGCGAAATTTTCTTTTTAGTTTAGATATTGGTTAGAAGAAGGGTTTGGTTTGTCGCTCAACGGTCATTTTTTGCACACGAGGGATAATTAGACCGGGACATACGGTTTAAAGTGGATTCAGAACCACAACAAACATTCATGCCCAAGGTGGGATTCGAATTTACGAACTGTTGAACCGATGGCAAGAGCGGGTCAGAAGAAGGGAAGGAATATTTTATAAAGTGAAAAGAACAAGACTTGCAGCTAGATACTAATTTAACAGCATAAACAGTTTATTCATTAAAATTATTTTTCAATTACTGTTCTTAAGAAAACAACTTAATATCATTTATTTAACTATAAATCATTTTTCATCGATTTATAGAAGCACTAATTAAAAAAATTTAAAAATAATAATTAAAGAGGAATATTTTCTTTATATTTCAATATATTTTTGTTAAGAAATAATTTAAAAAAAAGCTTGTTTTGCTTAACCTAGAAACTTTCATCAAAAATCAATTTGGTAGTTAAGAGAAAAAACATCTCAATATAAGTATAACATTATTTCTCTGAAAGTAAAACAAATCATTTACTCCTCATTAGATTAATATTTTTATTTGTTAATTTTATTCGCAATAAGTAATGACTTTCACGAGAAATCAATTCTTGAAGAATATTTTTCGTAATTTCACGTGAAAAGATGTTAAGGATTCCTCTAACTCATTCCGGACTGTAAGACATTATGTTTGAGAAAACGCAAGAGGAATTATGTAAATTCACATTTAGCTTTTCACACCATTCCTAATGAATTCTACATAACGACATTCAAGATGTTTGTACTTCATTCTCAATTAAACTGTTCATTTCTGTGTGATCGAATCCCATCTCAAGTAAATCAACTCATTTCAAAATCCACTAATATTGTACTCACAATAGCTTTGTGAAGAAACAATGTTCTTTTCAAAAGGAGATCCTAGGCTTGTACTCAACCATTGTTGTACAATATTAGGAGAGTATATCTACCAAATTAATTATAATATGAACATGGAAATATTGATTTATACAAAATAACTATATATAATTATTAAGATGTATATTTTAATTAACCTAAAGTACGTTAATTCAGCATAGCAGCTACTATATTAGATACACAAAACATCGAACTGTTTTAAATATATATTTAAATTTTGTTCCTTTTTTTAAATGATTCCTTAAAAATAGCATTTTAGAAAAAATGTTATTTTAATAATTTTACTTTTAATTATTTATGAATATTTAACTCAATATAAATATCTCATGCTTTTTAATACAATTAGTTTTAAATCCAATTTTGACTTACATCATCTCCAGTTAAGTCTGGCCAAATTATAATTCGCTCAACATAACGAATTTGCTCAGATTTGTCTTTAAAATATTTATGATGTTTCCCCATGTGGATTCTCCAGTTCTGTGGATATGGATTTCTATGGAAAATTATTAAAAATATACTCATACAATTATAACATAATAAATTATAAAACTATTAAAAATCCACAAAGAATTATTTAAATTTTATGCTCCATTTAAATTTTATGAGCTAGAATTTTATATTTCAGACACTAATAGGTATTTTTTTCAAAAATAATTTTAAACGTGAAATTATGCTTTGATGTTTTCTGTTTACATATGCAAGCCACCGTATTAGAAGCCTTTGAGATTTTCATTTAAATGCTTGCTAGGGATAAAATATGGCAAGCAAAAATTTAATGGAGTGCATTACAAATCGTTAGAATCCAAGCACAAATTAAGTGTAAGAATGAATTTCATGGTGAATGAAGGAAAATGAAAAAAACGACTGATCTTTCAATATTTGAAAATGAGCTTATTGCTGGTGAATATTTAGCAGAAGTCTCGGTTTCGAAGACAACGAATCTCATTGGGTTCTCGAAAGACTTATCACAATTTTTCAAAACTTTAGCAGCGGAATGAAAATAACCAAAGTGCTGTGCATTTAATTACCGTCATTATACAGCTTTTAAAAATAATATTTTAAATTTAAATAATATATTATTTTTTTAACATTACGTTGAATATTTATTATTTTTCTAACCAGATTCAAACCTGAAAATAGAAATAGAAACAGGCTTTGTTTTAATTAAACATTTCTTTAATTTAATCATAAAATTACAAATTCGTTTACACATATACAAATTTAGTTACTTATATTACACTCACTTCCAAAAATTAAGCACGAAGATGTAAAATGTGCAAAAAAATCAACAAATACTGCTTTGATTGAGACAAAATTTGGCAGGAAAGTAGCATATATATATATATATATATATATATATATATATATATATATATATATATATATATATGCATAAAATATAATCAATAATTATATACAGAAATGAAAACAATATTAAATATTTGTAAGCTATCAGATAAGAACATACTGCAGATTTAAACAGAATTATATATAAAGTGAAAATAAACAGCATAAAATGAAAAAGGACATTAATAGGGTATGTAATCCCCCCTCATCTGTATACAAAGTTTACACCTAGTGACCATGCTTTCAATTAGGTGGTCAACCACCGCAGAATTAAGCAATAGCCACTCATCTTGTAGAGCAGTTTCCAACTCAATATGAGTGGCTGGAGGTGGGAAACATAAAAATACAGCACGACCGAGAGTATCTCGAAGATTTTCAATTGGATTAAGGTCGGGCGAATATGCAGGCCACGCCATACGCGCAATCCCTTCACTCTCCAGGTAGTCATCGACGATGTCAGCTCTATGGGGACGTGCGTTATCGTCCATTAAAACAAAAGTAGGGCCAACTGCTGCAGCGTACAATCTTAAAATGGGTTCTAGGACTCCTTCTCGATATCGGACAGCCGTTACAGAACCCCGATTAAAGATGTGCAGATCAGTGTGGTATCCTAATGAAATCCCTGCCAACACCATAAAGCTTTCGCCTCGGAATGCATGATGTTCGATGATTTTTGGGGCTGATTGCGTGTTCCTTGTTCACGTCATATCCTTTTACGCTTGTCATCTGGTTCCAGATCAAATCTTGACTCATCAGTAAGCATGACATTGCCCCAGTCAGACACAATCCAGTTCACATGTTCCCAGCACCACTTTAATCGTGACTCTCTTGATTGGACGGATAGACAAACACAAACTCGAGGTACTTGAGGGTACAGTCCACTCATATGTAATCTTCGACGTACAGTAACTGCAGATATCACCTTACCAATGGACGCTGTGACCATAGATGTCACACGTGTGGAGGTCGCTCTGTGATTGCGCTTGCCTAAAATCAATTGCATTTTAAATATTTATATATAAATCTTACTAACAACATGGTTTAGCACACGTGGAGTTCATAATTCATACTGGATATCATAATCATAGTTTAAAGATATAAAATAGGTGGTATCACACAAAAAGCAACTGCCTAAAAAATTAAATTATGAGAAGGAGCATCAACTTACATAAGATAAGTTCTGGTACTTGGCCGGACTATTTTGAGGGCTTCGAAAACCAGTCTGTTCATTCATTTAGCGTGGCTTTCTTCATCTCGACTCGTATTACAGAAATATGCTTCTTCTTCTCCCGTCTAAAAACTCATAGGATTTGACTATTTCAAATTTGTGATTTTACTGTTTATAGATTCCAATAGGAAGTCAGACTTGAATAACCAACAGGGCCTTTTTTAGTGGTGTGTGTTTCAGCCTTTCTTTTAACTCCTTCTGCCAACGCGCGTGTGTCTTCAGCCTCCTTCCCTCGCTCTCTCCCTGAAAAACCGGTTTCCTTCAAGTCCTACGTTAGGGCACGTTAAGGAATTAAATTAAATAAAAAGAGATTTGCAACCAGGAAAAAAATGGGTAGTTTAATTAATTTATAAAAATTTTCCAGCCAGTTAATACAGCAATAGTCCTTGTCTAGAAAATGCACCTGCTGTTGAACAAATTTTTTAAGAGCGTAACCAGCAATGTTTTCGAAGAAATGTATGGCAGAACAGGACTCTTATATGCTTCAGATGACAAAAGTTACCAATCAAGACTCTCCCCAACAGATTTCAGCTCAAACCATCCACAGAGAAATGCAGAAGAAAGGAATGCACAATCGGGTACTTGTAAGAAAACCACTCCTTTCTACCCGAAATGCGAAAATTCATTTGCAGTGGTCTCAGAAAAGAAGACACTGGCATCTGAGGATTGGAAATGGGAAATATAGTCGGATGAATCATGTTGCATCTCATTTTGTACTGACGGAAGACGTTGAAATTTGGTCAAAGCACTACGAAGCCATGAATTCATCTCGCGTTCCTCTCACTGTGAAAGGATCTGGTGGGGGTATTATGATATGGCATAGGTTCTACACTTTTAGAAATATTGCTTACAGTTTTACTATGTTGTTGCGATTTGTTTTTTGTATATAGTTCTCAATGAAAAAATAGAAATCAATGAAATGACTGTAGTATATAGTTTTTTTTCAAAACTCACTCGATTTGTCAGGAATGTGTTGAATATGATTTTGTTAAAATAACAGCTATACACACAAATACATTTTCAATAGTATTCAATAACGAAATAAATTAAACCTAATTCTATGTCAATTTGATTGGTGTAAATCTCTCTTAAATATAAATAAAAGGATTCGTAATACTTCTTGATCAATTTTAATCATCAATAAACTAATCTTGTTTTTGTTGTACATGACAATTGGACAAGCCAACTTGCTAGCCCATGGCTATGCGAAATTAAGTTAGAAGGGTGCCTCTTTCGTTTAACCAGAGCACCACGAAGGTGAAAGTAAGTCTTTGCTCTAAGACTCCTGAGATAGATGGCACTACTAGATAATCCACTCCCTCAATTTTGACATTGATCTTGAGGGGGAAAAATTTTCTCGACACCATTACAACCATGATAACTGCTCAACAACCTGACCACAGGACTTTCCATTCCACAGATATAACGTTCACGTATATCGCAATAACCTTTTTAACAATTAAAAAGATCATATATACAATTTTTTCAGAAAAATATGAACTACCAAAAAAGAGTTTTAAGTTAATAATTACCCTTTGAAGCAGTGAGCAGCAGTTAAAACCCACTGTGCATTGATGAGTGAACCCCCACAAGAGTGGGAACTACCATATGAGTAACGGTTTTGCATGGATATTTGCCAAGGCCAACTGCCTGGCTTCACTTCTTGACCAGCAATAATTCTGTCTGGACTTCCATAGATCGTTTCTGGCTTGATAGGGGGTTTTCCACATTCTGAAGTAGCCAATGGCAAATCTGAAAGTAACAAATTTAATTTACTCTTGAAAAGTTAGAAAATATTTTTACGTCCCTTTAATCAGAGACATATATACTTTAAAATGTTTGCACCCGTGACTGAAAATAATGAGGATTATATTTTGACCCATAAATTTTTTAGGATTGAATAAACCATTATATGTTAAACTAGTGTCTCCATAAAAGCGGTGTGACACTTATGTACAAGGATGTTGGAAAACAATCGAATTGAAAACATCATGCTTCTGAAAGATTCCTTAAATTTGTAAAACTCAAAAAAAAATGCTACACAAGAAAACTTTAAAAACAATCAATTCTAATGTCAGGACCTACTGAATGTATTTTTTCTTCTTTTTAAGTCTGTGATATCTTTTGAATTGATCTAAATTGATTTTTGAGCAACATTTCAAGAAGTATATTAGAAATCATGAAATTTAGTTACTGAGAAAAGCTATTTGAAGAATAGATTAACAGTGCTTTTATTTGGGAATAATTTAGCTAAAAAAAAACTAATTTTGATTGAAGATTTTTAAGAAAAATTTGAATTGAAAGATAAGTTAAAAAACAATTATTAATATTCAAATAAAATTAAAAATAAATTATTTTATATAGATGTATTAATTATATAAAAAAATAAATTATTTATTTCAAATAAAATAAAATGTAAAATAATTTATTTAAAATAAAATAATTTCTTATAAAGCATATAAATGCTGCAACGGATATCTAAATAATATTTAGGTATCCGTTGCAGCAATTAGTAAACTTCGAACATCTTACAAAATCCAAAAAACCAAGTTCTTCATCAAAACTAATTAAAAAAAAGTAATTTTAATATATTTTAACTATTTTGACTAATCTTGAATTCTCAGAATATTTTTGTTATAAAAAATATTTTTAATTACTATTATTGCAATTAATTAACATACTTTTTTAATGTATTCATAATTTAAAGAATGAGTAAATCATTATTAATTTACATAATGCTTTTATGCAAATACACATACCAACGGAAAATATTAATGCATTTATAAATATAAAAGAAAGTATGAAATGCATATTATATTTTCAAATTATAAATAGTATAACTATATAATGTAAAATAAAAAGAAATTTGTTACACAAATATTATGCTGTTGTCGTGTGCCAGCTAGGCTGGCAACATGAGGTGCGCTGCTCCACTTTTCCAACTGAACCATATTTTGGTGTGAAGTCCGACTTCCTCAGTACACACATGCCATAGGTACCCGTTTATAGTATAAGCAACCAGTCACACTTCATTCATACAAGGAAAGGACAAAGACAGAAAGTACATCCATGCCCAAACCGGGATTCGAACACAGGACCTCCTTATCCGCAGTCAGGCACGCTGACCACTAGACAAGTTGGGCGGCAAATAAGTATTACATAAATACATATAATATTTATGACAAATTTTACTCCCTTTCGCAGTTTACATTCTTAATTGTAAAAAAGATAATTGGATGTCAGTATGATTAATTACTCAACTGCATCCTTCTTCATCAGTTCCATCGCCGCAGTCGTCCACGCCGTTGCACTTATGAAGTGCTGCGTTGTAGCAGTTTTTATTATGGCACTCCGTGAGTCCTTTTTCACAATATTCTAAGGAAAGAAATAAAATGATTATAAAAATGACATTTTCTTTTAAAGTCACACTTATTATTTTTTTTTTTTTAATATCAAAGATTTTATGAATTAAATATATTTTGAAATGCAAGAAATATAAAAATAAAAAATTCACAAACTTTTTTTACATCATTGTAATCAAAATTGCTACCAAATCTGCAATTATGATATCATTTATTGAAACATTTTATTGTATGGCAGAATCCATAATTAAATTTGAAATGTCTTAATTTTAGTGTAGTTATATGAATAAACTCATTGAATAAAATATATCGATCTGCTTAATGATTTCTATGAAAAATAATAGACTTTCCTGTGGTCATATTTTTTTATTTTTAAATAATACAGTATAATTTATGTAAATATATCATATTATTATAAGAGAATTCCAATTACGAAATAAATAGAGATGTGATATCCATCTAAATCCCAAAATTTTATTTCTTCCGTTCTATATTGAATATATATATATATATATATATATATATATATATATATATATATATATATATATATATATATATATATATATATATATATATATATATATATATATATATATATATATATATATATATAAATCCCCGCATTTTTATAGCTCAAGATTGTGCTGATTTAAATTTTTGCAGCATTTTTATAACTACAATTCAAGCATTTCAAACAGCAACAAGCTCTGTAAGGAACAGCTGTGTAAAGAACCATATATAAGTTGCAGAAGAGGAACATTAATACTTTTTCCATAACTTGCATAGATATTGGGCACTCCAATAACTAAATACCATACAGAAAACAGTGATTGTGACAAACTTTAATAATCAGTAAGACAATATTGCTTTTTAATGATGTACACCATAACAAGTCAACCGGATAACAAGTATAGAGAAGCAATATGATGAATTGATGACAATTGGTATCGAATTTGAACACTTATCGCATCCTAAACAGATGTCAAACAATGTTACTTTTTTATCAAACATCGAAATTTAGATAATTATGTTTTTCCTTTTCAATTATCAATTTTTATATTTTAACCATCACTGGAATAAGTATATTCAGCTTTTTTTTCCGGTACATGCACAAAACATAATTGAAAGAAATAACTTTTTCTTACTAATTCGTTGTGCTCAAAAGTTTTTCAATGAATAATTTTATTATTTAATAAATATATACTAGATAATTCATTGAATTTAAATAAGCTTCTTTTAAAATCCTTATATTTTTAGATAGATAGTTCCTTACACCTTAGAACTTAGCATACTGAAGATGTCAAACAACTGAAATATTAATTCATCTTTCATCAATCATATGAATTATTTTTTAATTATCAAATCATCTAATTGGATATTTTAAATGGACCACACATCAAAACATTTAAATTCGTTTTTTTTTTTTTTTTATTTTTCTTAAGTGAATCTATAAAATAAAAATTTTTAAAAAATACCATTTTTTTTTTAATTTCTAAGTTTAAATTATTTTTAAATATATAATGCATTGTAAAAAGGAACAATTTATAGTACTTAAATGACTTCTTTGACAGCCCATGTGGACCAAGTGATCATAACTGTTTTCATGACCGAGGGCCCTGTAATGCGAAGCATATGTCACGATTAGGTAGTCAACCTAACTCAAAACCCCCAGGGTTTGATTCCTCTGAAGTATACTTGGTACTCATATTATTGACCCAATAAAGGTATGAAAGGCTGAGTCAACCTGAAAGGCCCTGAACGAGGATCGAACCTCGGACCTGTGCCTTAGAAGCGTGAAAGTATAAGCTTCTGGCTTCTGGGCTTATTTAATATGTATAATTCACTATTTTTTCTTGCTTTTCACTCATAACTGAAGAAAACACATTGGTTAATTTTCATATTAATTAGTTCTCGTAAGTATGCTTACCGTACGACCGAACTGCTTCATAATGGAGATGAAAACCTCTGCCGGATACCATAAAATCTGTCCTGAACAAAAGTCGCGCAACATTTATCCCTGGGTCAGTGAGAAGTGGTGGAGGTATGTCTTTGCCACAAACAGTAGCGATCACATCTTCTTTCTCTTTTGCATATATCACTAATTGGTCTTGCCCGCAGAAGTCTGATGGCTCAATGTCTAAATCCTTAAAAGTTAGTTTCAGACGCTGTTAAAAAGAAAACAGAATTTGAATGAGAAAAGTGAAGCCATGTTCTTCAAATTTGAACAGTTTCTATTCCTATTCAGATTTCTAATAGTTTTTTACATCAGTAAAAAAAGAAACTTGATATTATTTCTGATAAAAAATTATAGCTATACACTGATTAGTGTATATTGACGTTTACGCTAATCATTATATTTTATTTTATAAATATTTTTAAAATGATTGAATGTTAAGGGAATGAAAAATAAGATCTTTTTTTCAGCTTGTTAAAGAAGATAAATAAATTAATAAGTCACTACTAAAAAAGAAACATGCTATTTTTTTATTCTTGTTGATTTTAACACAATTTAATATAATTTTATGCGTCTAAATAGTAATTTCAAACCTTTATTAAGAACATTTTTACTCACTCTTTTGTAACTATTTTAAAAAAATTATTACTGTTCTTTCATACATATAGTGATTAATATACGAAGCAATAGCAACAGCACATATGATATGAAACAACTATATTTCATAAAATATGTCCCTTTCATACAGTAAAATAATCTTCAAACTAATTCTTTTTCATATTAATAGAACTTATTTACAGTTTAAAAAAAGAGCTTCAAAATAGGAAATTAAATTGTTCCATTAATTTTATGTCATAGAATATTAATATTTAATCATCGAATGGAGTTCTTTCTATCCTAGAATAAGTTTAATGTCCTACAAACCAAACTTCAGTGTAAAAACATTCCAAAAGTATTCACGTTTCATTTCTATGGTTTCAGTTTTCCTAGTGTTGGTGCTTTTTATAGATTGTATATTGCTAGAAAAATGTCTTTATAAAAGAAAGAATACATCTCACATTCATGAATTACAGAAATTAAGTCATTTACAAAATAGACAAATGATGTAAGACGTGGTTGCTCAGCCAGTAAAGCGTCGAGTTTGATCCTGGTACCGGCTAAAGACCACCGTGTTCACTAATGGCAACTGGGGCATGTTAAATATGTCGATGTTGTAAAGTCTCTCAATTTCCCATCCAAATCAATATTTCTAGGGGAGCAGAGGGAGTTTTTTCGAAGCAGAGACCAAGAAGAAGCTCTAGAGACTTCTACTTAGTCTCTGCTTCGAAAATCAAGATTCACCACTTTCTTGTAGTGCTGCCATCTAGTGTCATCTGAACGAGAGAGAAATGAACTCTTCAGACAAGACAGGTTTTTAATGCTTACAACCAGAAATGAACTTTTCAGGTTTGACAAGGATCTGTACTCCCCATCAGGCGAATAAAATGCCAGGATTGAACTTGACTGGATTTGGGGTTGGTACAAAATGCTAAATAAATGGTAAGTACCTAGTCACCAAATACCTGTGTACTAAGACAAAAAAACTAATGATGTCCAAATACTGACAGTAAGATTTAGAAAAACAAGAAAGCTAAAAAATCAATTGAAGAAGCTGTAAAATCACAACTTTGGTAAAGTTTTATTTATTCGCTTATCTATAAAGCATACATTTCCTCTTAATAAAATCAATCATATTTAACTAATGTTTGGTATAATAATTGGTATATCAAAATGGCTCTTAAATCCCATTCGTCTTTTAAATGAATTGGATTGTTATTTGGCATGAATGCAAATTATATTGACCAAAAAGGATTTTTATCCATATTGGGCAGTCAGTATTATGAATTGTCTCATTTGGAATATAGAAATTTCATGGATGCATTACAAACTCATACCAAATATAACCAACTGTACACAAAATTTTCTAATATTGTCTGGTGTTGATTTAGTGACACTAAAAACTATGAAGATTACCTGAAAAAAGATTTTGGAACTATTACCTGATATTTTTATATCAGTCAATAATTCCCAGATCTTTTTTCAGATAATCTTCATAGTTCATCTCTATGATAACATGTTTCAAATGATTGTAAGGCAGCATTTACACATGTTGTTGTTGCTTCATGCCCCCGAGATCAGCAGCGCTAGACCAGATCCATGAGCGCGTACTCTTCAAAAAGTCCAGCACCATAAGTGAATTCTCCATCAGATCTCTCCCGGAGAGACCAAGGCATTGAAGAATATGTTCAGGCGAGGCCTGTTCATTTAAACACTTGGAGCAAATTTCGAATTTCTTTGTACCCTCAACGAATTTCAAATTACTAAGATGGCTACTTCTGAAATGGACAATGGCCGTTTGTTCTTATCTATTAAGACCAGTAGCCAGAGAAGCACCTGGATGCGCACAGCGGTACCAATGCTGCTCAGGAGGGACAACCCAAGTGGTTTTATTCTCGTGTTTAATCTATGAGTGAATCTCCTGAAATCTTACACATAAAAAGCAATATATGAAAAGCAATCAGACGAAATGGTCCCACATGTATCATGATCCATAAAGGATATTTCCCATCAATACCTCTTAGTTTAAATTATGATTAGACGCTTTTTTCAAAACATCAAGACCACTATTTTCATAGAATTAGAATTGCAGTTAAGGAAGAACTTTAAAAAAATCTTGCCTATCATAAAGATATGTAAAATTTAGCCCATTCAAAGAACTCTATGAGATAAATATTCCTTCTGCCAAACTTGATATGCTACCGAACTCAGTATCCAACTTAATGAAAATGCAAAACGACAGCCACAGTGGGTAATGTTCAATACATTTTTATTGTGGAGCCATGGTTGCCTTATTGTTTAGGACGACATTCTCATTATCGAAGGTAGTGAGTTCGAATTCTGGCCGACCGAAGATCCATCATGTTCACTAAGGGCGGCTGGAACACGTTAAAACTGGGCGTGATCGCAATGTCTTCCAAGTGAAATGATACTTCTGGTGGAGGCAGGCCAAGTATTGGTGGTCTCCTGCTTGGTCCCTGCCTCAAAAGTACGAAGGCTCCACCCAGCTGCTTCTATCTAACTGGTAGAGCCCAACTCAGGGCTAGGTACAGGGAAGCATGCTGGGGTGAAACAATAATTTTATTGCCTCGAGCATTTTTTAATCGTCTTGAGAATGAAAAAGAAATGCCCTGATTGAGATCAGTAGTCATAATCTATACTTGTTGCGATAAACTGTTCACTTCTTATTCAGTATATTTTTACTCTCATTAATCCCTTGATTCTTTTTTATCCTGTTCCGATCAAATAATCAAATATTTCTTTCTTTGTGCACTCTACATTGCAATACACTCACCTAATCCCTTCGGAAAAGATGTGTCTATTTTAAAACTAAAATTACAATTCCACCAATATATAAATCCAATTAGTGTATTTACTTTAGAAATCAGAATTATTATGATGGATATTTTTTTAGGTTTTTGTTTGTTTTTTTAATTACACCGATTTTATGTATTATTTTTATAAGTGTTATCAATTCGTAAAATAAAGTAGATCAATATTGACATCCTTAGCATTCAGCGTCTTATATGCAAAAATTATATTCAGGAATATTTGAGAAGGAAATAAACTGATTCAAACTGAAAAAAGCTTTTCATAATGAAGTAAATTGATACGCTTACACTCTTAACGTCAGAACTTTTGTACTGCTTCAAAAGTCTTTTAAAATTCGATATACACTTACATTATTCAATTTTGCAACCTTAGAATTTGTTATTCCTGTTGTGCGATGTACTTACATATCCCTCAGGGGCTTCAATTCTGTATTCGCACCACAATCTGTCGGGATACTTGCCATCTTTGTAGAAAGGGCTGTAAATGTCTCCGGACATTCCATTGAATTGATAAAGCTCATGACACTGAAATGGTTCATCTTCTCTTGCATCTGTAATGGTAATATTTTCAGTTAATTATGTCTCGAAATGCAAGCAAAACGACTTAAGTCTTTTAACTAAAATATTAAATTTAAAGTACTTTAATTTTTTACATTTGCTAATTAGTCCAAAATACAATACTTCCTACAGAAAATTCAGGGATTTTCATATATATACATATATATATATATATATATATATATATATATATTATATATATATATATATATATATATATATATATATATATATATATATATATATATATATATATATATATATATATATATATATATATATATATATATATATATATATATATATTTATATATATAAATATATATATTATGTGTATATATATATATATATTATGTATATATATGTATATATATATATATTATGTATATATATATATATATATATATATATATATTTATATATATAAATATATATATTATGTATATATATATATATATTATGTATATATATGTATATATATATATTATGTATATATATATATATATATATATTTATATATATAAATATATATATTATGTATATATATATATATATTATGTATATATATGTATATATATATATATTATGTATATATATATATATATATATATATATATATATATATATATATATATATATATATATATATATATATATATATATATATATATATATATATATATATATATATATATATATATATATATATATATATGTATATATATATATATTATGTATATATATATATATATATGTATATATATATTATGTATATATATATATATATATATATATATATATATATATATATATATATATATATATATATATATATATATATATATATATATATATATATATATTTATATATATATATATATTATGTATATATATGTATATATATATATATATTATGTATATATATATATATATATATATATATATATATATATATATATATATATATATATATATATATATATATATATATATATATATATATATATATATATATATGGCGCCTCACACTTCTAAGACACAGGTCCGAGCGAGGTTATATCCTCAGGCTGTGCAAGGCTTTTTATCCCTTCAGTGGGTCTATAAACTGAGTATCAAGTACGCTTGGGAGCTAAATACTTGGGAACGTGTTATGCTGACCAGCTAATCGGGACATATGCTTTGCACTCAGAGGTCCCTCTGACAGCGAAACGGATATGAGCACTTTTAATCATTGGATCTCATATGGGCTGTCGAGCCTCCAGTTTAGTTTCATATGTATAATCAATTAAGATTCCCCCTGTATAATTCATTTTATTTTAAATGCATAATAGTTTTCATGTACTTTAAAACTATTATATATTGATCATATTTTCGATTTTTCTGTGATGTATGACGAAATTTTAACTAACTATTTAATTTTAACTAGAGTATACGAAATTCTAACTAAATATACGACATTCCTACGTTTAGAAAAATTTTCTAAAAGTTGTAATGACGACGTCAACAATTTTGTCAAAACCTCTGGCAACTTATACTCATAAGTATTGAATACAGGCACCGTTAAGTGGATCTCATTGGCATCAGGAGGTGATCATTTAAGGAATAAATTAATTTGAATCATTTTGTTTCGGTGCCTTTGTGTCAAGCCATGATAGACCCTCCAACTATCTGGTTCAGTTGAGTTTTAATTATCAATCAAGACGTCAATATTTTCTTAGAGTGCTTCTAGACTTTGGCATCAACAACTATTGGCTTAAAAATTTCGTTTTTATTGTGTTTTTGAGTAAACTTTCAACTCTGTAAAGAAAATACGAAAATAATATTTGATTTCTGATTTTAAAACTGAGAAAAATTATTTTTATTTATACTTCCAAATACTTCGGAGCCTATTTATTTGAGTTTGAAATGTGTGAAGTAGTGCCGGAAAAATTTAACATGGAGTGATATTTCAAACAATCGATTAGTGATTTCAAATTTTAACAGCAAATTTATTTTTCATAACAAGAAACGAAATTTACCAATACAAAAAGAAAATCGTTGGCCTGTTGGGCAGCAGAGCGTAGTTGTGAAAGTATCCTTCTACAGATTTAATTTGTTTCGCCACTCAACGATCTTTTTTTTTAGCACATGACGGCTAATGAGGACGAAATCTACTGTTTAAAATTGATTCCGAACCACTATAAACATCCAAACCTAATGTGGGATTCGAAACAATGAACTATTAAACCTAACGCATGAGCTTCTAATCATTCGGATTTTAGGTTACAAAAATATTCAGTACTTTTCCATTATAACCCCCCTCCGTTTTATATAATGACCGTAACGAAAAAGAAAAAATCATAAATTATTGTCCTAAATATTCCATTTGTATCATTTATTGCTTAAAAATGTTTACTTTTTCAAAAACTGCTGAGAAATAATACACACATTTTATTTACATTTCATAAACTAAGCAATTATCAATTGATAAAACTAATTTAAAGCTAATGTTTATTTCTGGTGGAAACTGCTTAGAAATCGCATCGATGATCAATTGCGTAAGTATAGTGTAATAGTTCCTTTTTAAATGACACAAAATAATGTTTCTATAATCAGTTTTTTTTATGGTGATTAGTGACCGTAATGCTTCTTTTAACCCACAAAATTATCCCAATTTGCACCAACTAGCTTTAGCTTTGTTTAGCATTTAGCTTGTTTACCATTATTTATTACTTTTTAGTCAATTTTTGCACAAAAAAATCGATTTAACTTATATTAAATTTAAAATAAAATTTTGAGCCAATAAAATCATCGTATTCACGTTATATTAGTTTCGCTTCTCTCCAAAAAACATGCTATTTCTTCAGGATCAAAAGCAATAATGGAAAAGTACCAAATATTCTTTTGAATATCCTTCACTCCCCTAAATTTTCATTTTCTCTAATTTACAGTGTTTTCCATCTAATGAAAGTATTTTGAATTATATCAGTGGCTGCATAACTTGTAGGAATTTCAAATAAAAATAATATTGATTACAAAATATAAAATATATCAGTATATTATTTCAAGTATTCTAGCTTATATACATGATTAATGCATTTTTCAGCTAAAATAGTTCATAACATTATATTTGAAACTAAACTTTTTAAATTATCAAATACATTTAACTAATGCGTTACTAAATATATTTAATTACTTAAATTTATTATACTTATTACTAAATATTTACGGTTAATTAAAATGTTTACTGAAAAAGTCATATGATAATAAAACTTTAAATAAATGATATAATAATGTCGTAAATAATAATTTGTTATTTGTGTTCAGTAATTGTGTATTGTACTAATAAAAACTTAAACACTTACTTCCGAGAGATACAAGATAAAATAATATCCATATGGCCATTTTAGAGATCTTACAGATTTGCACCATTCTGACAGATTTGCTCTGTCGGCACTAAAAATCTATTATTAATCTATATTAATTTCAAATTTAAATCAGAAAAAAACAGATGAAGGGTTTCACATCGCTTATCAGTTCTTCTGTGGGACCATCCAGATGAGCTTTATACACTTTTTTATTCAAGAAAGCTTCAAGAGATTGTTGATGTAAAAGTTTTCAGACGCTTAAAAAAATTGTATTTTTTGCAGAAATAATAAGGAAAACATATTTTCATTAACAAAAAAAAATTTTTAAGTTATTATTTTCTCTAAATATCTATCAATTAAAGTACTTTACATGCATCAAATAATTATTAAATGGTATTTATATCTGTTACGAAACAAGGTTTTTAAGTTTTAGTTAATATTTATACTAATTTTATAGTTTATATTAAATAATATATGAGATATCGCACTGATATTATTAAGTCTTCTCTAAACCTGTCATAAACCATCCCTAAAATATCGAAGAAACAAATTTTTGTAGCTTTATTATTTTTAATTGTAAATGAGAACCTTGTGTATAAGGTAGTATTTTATATTCTCACGCTTAGAGCATCATGTTTAAAGAACTAACTTCATTTATCCCACTTTTATTTAAAAATTTAAAAAAAAATTAATCAATTTTGCTATTTTGATTTTGATGTTACATCCGTTTTAAAGCTTTCGTTATTATGGAAAAGTTACATTTTGAAATTTTAATCATTTTTAAAAAATATTACTTTCATACATTTAAAATATTGTTTCTGTGAACCGAAAAATAATTTAATTCAGAGACGGGTGCAAATTTGAATTTCATACTGCTGTCATAATAATTTTTGACTGTTAATCATTCTATGAAATTGAAAAATCACTGAAAATTACTTTTTTCCACACAATAAAATTATTATTATATTTAACATCATTTCGAATCAAACTTATAAATATTTTATGCTATAAGTAGTTTCTTTCTGTTTCATTGCATCATCATAAAACATTGGGAAATTCTCTTTCCAGATTCTAACCGCAGAAAGTATTCTTTTTATTAGATGAACTATAAATAATTTTCAATTCGCACAAAATGGAAACAATTCTCGTAATCTTGTGATGTGCATATTCAGTGGATCTCCTCATATGAAAACATTTGGGGTAATAAGGAATTGAATGTCTTGATGAAGATAGGTGCCTTGGAATCCATGGCTACTTCTAATTGTCTGACTTACCTTGAGTTGTATTCTGCTAAAAAATCTACTGATAAAATGACTTGGCTTGTACCTCAGGTATATTCTTGGTACCGTTTTGAATCCCCTGGTAAATCCCTCGATGTGAACTGCGAAAAATGAGTTCAAATAGTTCTCTCCCACTTTCTTATTGACCATCTAAGAAGCCTTGTCTTCAAGAGTAGTCAAAAAACTCATCTGATTTGTCCGAAATGTAACCAAGAGTAGGCTTCTCCGGCACATATTCTTAAATGTCTAGGTTTTTAATACGACGACCTACTAAATTTACCAATGCTAGTCTTATGATTTTTGAGGGTGAGTAAACTCGTAGATCTCATCTATCCGAGGATGGACTCGGAGATTAGCAACAACATAAATAATTAAGATAGGTTATATAAGCTGAGCTGTAAATTACTACCCCATCTTTTTATTTTAACTAAATTTCAAGGAAATCTTAATAATGAGAGTCTATCAACCTTCAGGATTTATATCATAGAATTCTGATATATAGAGAATTGCCATACTCTCATCTTTAACTATCCCAGAACGAAGTCCACTAGATAATAGGTCGGTGAGTCAGAAAGCTATGTCACAGATCTGCTTCATCCAATATATAACATCGAAGATACGCCTGCCCGTTCTGCAACAGAACATTGATGCTCCATCGTGCATAAGCCATGTGTCATTATGGCGAATCAGGCTATAATAAACACAGAAAAAGTTATCTTGTTCGATTAACTTTCGTATGTGGAGAAAATCTAGAAATGGAGGCAATGGTTTTGGAAATACAAAAATTATTTTTAGGATAGTAAAAATTACGATGCAAAGGCTGCTGAAAAACTTTAAGCTAGAATCTGGAATAATAAAATAGAGAATGAAGAAATATTAAATCTTGAAAAATCCAAAGCAGAAAAAATAGGAATTATCGCTTAAAGCTTAATTTAAATGAAATATCAATTTCAGAGAAGTAGTATGAGAAGCTAATAAGAAAATAAGTATGAAAATCTAAACCAAAAGTATAGACTTAAGGCGAAATTGAATAGAAGCTCATTTTTAGCAAAACTTTAATTTACAATTGATTTTATGAACTAGTGACTAATCCCTCACATGGGACAATAGATATATGTGTAATAACCTTATTTAATGTCTTGAGTACAAATTATTAGTTTGATAACAATTTCGTAATCATGCATTTTCTAACACGTCTACTTCGATCTACGAAAGAAAAAGTCATAATTTTTTTTTCCTTTGCCGTATAAAGTCACATTATATCATGTGGCATTATTCACATTCGTTATCAACTCTCGTTGAATATAATATAAGCTTACACGTTTATGGCAATCTTATAACACACACCAGCTAATACATTTATAGAATAACACATTAATGTTGCCATTTTTCTCTAAATCATGATTTTTGTCATGTATCAACCCTCAAATAAAATGTATCAAAATTTTGTAGCCATTTTGTTCTCAATTTACATTGGTGTTTAGCAACGTAAGTTTTGTAATTTTCAAATCAAAGGAAGATTTCCAACTTTTTGTGTTAATTAAGCATTGATTTTTTTATATAGAAATAATACAATTCAAGCAAAGTAATGACTTGTCAAGCTTTGTTTGAATATTCAGGATTTTACTTCAAGAAAACAAACAACAGTAAAATAGTTTGCAGATAAATGTGAAAGTATAGACACAAATGTCATTGACTGCTGAGGACATACAAAGTTAGCACGTGATCAATTAGGTATTTCACTTTAATGTACATTTTTTAAATATGTAATAACAACTCATCAAATCATTAAATTTTGATTTTTCAGTTATCATTAATAAATAATACCAGCAATCTGTAAGGAATTTTATATATATTCTTATAATTAATAAATTATATCTGTAAAATTCTTATTTTCTCTCTATACAGATTAATTTTTATTTTTCTTAAATATTAACAAATAATTTAAATTTGATAGATAAACACTGACAGAAAATAAATCTACATGTAATCAAAATTTGTAAAATATCATTTTAAATGAACTTGCATATGTATTTTGATACGCCAAGAGTTAATAGTCCAACAGGCGGAAGCTTTGCAAGTCTTTTTATAACATCCACAGAGTATCTGTACCTTAGGAAATTATTTTTAGTGATAGTAGGCATTTTCACAAACTGCTGAGAAAAAAATCCCAAATACCCAGAACGACAGATGAGAAGAAAGAAAACAAAATTTCAACATCCATCTCTTCCATCGTATAATGATTGTGATTGAATCAGACTTTCTATTCCAAAGAGAATCATCTGTCTAATAGGAAAAAAATGAATTATATGAGGTCTAATAGTTGGATTCTATTCCAGAGTTCAAGTATTAGACCACGGTGAGCCTAATATATAAGTATTGTCATGTATATTTTTTCTGAACAAGAAAGAAAGCTCACAATCATATTTTCACTCTTTTCCAACTTCAGTCAGCCAATTTGAATCATATATTGCAACTGGAAAATTTAAAAATTTAATTCATTGGTTGGACAATTTGCCATTCTAAAACAGATTTTACAAACAAATGCTGATTCGATAGAAACATGAATCAAAGTATATTAGGAACAGCAATAAATGTTAATTACTGAAATAGAAGTCAAACCCATAAACTGTTGAACAAACCGAAAGAAAAAGAAAATCTTCGATCTAATATAAATACATTATCATTGCAAATCTTATTTGTAGAATAAAACATCCTAATTGTTCCATATTAAACTGCTCAACACTGCAAGATATACATGAAATGATAAAGTAACTTAAACTCAAACATTTATAATGCAATTATCCTACATGATACTTATTGATGCGTAAGATGATTAACAATTGAGGTTTCTTATAAAAGCTAAACATTGATTTGAAACGTTTTTTTTCTGAATATTCACAAAACAATAGAAATTGCAATGAAGGTATTAAGTGTACAAAGCACGTACATTTGTTTTATAATATCTGAGAGAAAAAAGTCACTTTAAATATGATTTTAATATAATATTTTAAATTATAAATAGCATAAAACTAATATTCAATTAGCATGGTCATCATCCCTGCCTCAAATATTAGCAGTAAAATTAGTTAATTAATATAAGTTATTTTACAGTTTTAACAGCTGCACTTACTAGCAAAATAACAATTACAAATCACTGTACAATTATAAACCACCACCTAATCATATCACAATAAGGATTTTATCTCATATTTACTATAGTATGAAAACAAAAACAATTTTATAGTAAATTTACTTATCATAATTTTTGACAGAAATAAATTTAGCACATTAGAGTTTATTTATAATTTTTTGTCAATATTAATTCAACAGATAGAGATTAAAAGCAATTGGTTCAACTGTGTTGGAATTAAACTGTTCGACTTCATTTAAGAAAGTTCTTCTAAAGTGTGTGTGCAAGAGTCAGTAAAATTAAAAAATGTAGATAAATTTATAGATTTTTGAAATACCAATAGATTTTACTGAAAACTCTTTGCAAATAGTGGTCATTTTGAGGTACAGTGGCCGTAGAATCCAGGGTGCCAAATTCTAAGTTTGGCGATTTTTTGGCGGATTTTCTTATGTAACTGGCAACCTAGATTTTATTACGTCATACATATAGAGACCTATAAGAATTTTGCAAAAAATTCTATTTTGGAAAACTTAGTACTATTTACGTCATCGCGCATGTCACGATACGTCATTTTGACAACATTTCTTCACCGCGAAAAAAATTCAAAATTTGAAATCCTGGATTATACGGCACCGTTGCCCTTTTTGATAATAGTAGCATGAATATATTTACCAAAAAAATACGAAAGCTGACAAAAAATAAAAACCATATATAGACAGGAAGGGCACCGGCTATTAAACAGAAGTAACACATAAAATGCACATTACACGTATAACAAAAAATAATTTTAAAAAAACATGGAATATCTTTGTAATAATATAAAGAACATAAAATATTCAGGGCATATATTATGATGCATGGTAAAAGACGTAATTTGAAAATGATGCAAGATATTCAATATACTTTGTGGTGCCCATGAGCAACCAATACTACAAATCTGTTTTACGAGGTTTGTCCAGAAAATACGTATAAAAGTAGAATAATAACTTTATTTTACAATTATTCAGGTATTACAATTTGGTCTCCTTCAAAGTACTCATCTTGAGACGAGATACACTTTTGCCAACGCCGTTTCCACTGTTTATAACGTTGCTGAAAGCATTCAGTTGTGATGCTGTTCAATTGCCGTGTCGTTTCTGCCTTGATACCTTCCACAACTCCCAAGTGCCACCCCCGAAGCACCATTTTGCATTCAGGGAGCAAGAAGAAGTCACAAGGGGCTAAATCGGGTAAATAAGGTGGGTGGTCTGTCACGGTGATTGAGCTTCAGGCCAAAAAGTCACGCACAACGTGCGACGTGTAAGTGGGCGCATTGTTGTTATGAAGCATCCACATGCCCCCTTTTGCCAAATTCGGTCGAACTTGGGCCACACGAGCTCTGAGACGTGTCAAAACTTCAACATAAAAACTTCCGTTCACTCTCTGACTCTGTTCCTCAATCAGAGAGAGCTCCATGCCGACGACAGGTGAAAAAGGGCAAGTTTCAACAAGCAGCCGCACACTCCTACTTACACGCAGAGCGGTGTGATTCGAACTGAGCGTTGATGGGATTGGTTACAGCAGTAGTGCCACCTGGCGGTGACTGAAAACAGTAAAATAAAGTTATTATTCAACTTTTATATGTATTCTCCGGACAAACCTCGTATATGAGGGCGATACGAGGATATTACTCCACTTCCGAAGAAGTACAGTACCAACCCCGGTGATAATGAAAGAGAGAAGTCTGTGATCCTATATAAACATATTATCCAAGAATGCTCCAAATAGGCTTTCCTGTATCAGCTTTCCTGTGTCAGCATCCTGCACATGGCTCCAAATATCCATTTATTTAAATGCAATCTATCTAAACCATGAAAGTATGCTGACCACTCCAAACGCTATTGTTTCAATTTTTAATATCCTTTCTGCAAAACAAGGTTTATGACGTCTGTATTATTAATAAAGATAGGAATCATAAGTGGCGTGTGAGAGTTTAAAATGTCATTTGCTGACTTGAAAAATTGTAATTTCAATTGCATGCTGATTTGTTTATCAACCTGTACCGATTACAGCCCATGTCATCAATTCATCTATCGTGTAAGAATGTAGGGTTATTTCGAGTGCCTCTTTCCTCCAAAACAAAACTGCAAATATCTCATCCTAAACTGAATCAGGCTTTGTTATAAGTAACAATTTTATCTAATTACTTTGCTTTCTATTTCAAAGATCAACAACCAATCACCT
Organism: Latrodectus hesperus; assembly: GCA_037975125.1. Taxonomy (NCBI): domain Eukaryota; kingdom Metazoa; phylum Arthropoda; class Arachnida; order Araneae; family Theridiidae; genus Latrodectus; species Latrodectus hesperus. The sequence continues at coordinate 18,858,495 of CM075856.1, forward strand.
TCGATTCGCAAAGCATTTTGAGGTCAATGAAATATTCAGCGTTAGTTTTAAAACCGAGTTCACAGCCTCATGAAATTTAGTTCGGATTATCTAATTTGAGATCCTCAAATTAATTGCTAAAATAATCTGTCTTTGCAGCTGAATAGAGTTACTTGCTCTGCCTTGATATGTTATTAATAGGATATATTGGTTATCATTTCTTGTAGTAGCACTTGGGAGCCTTGTCTTGATCATCATCTAGCATTTCCTGGTTTTTAGAATGTATGGCAAAGCCTAGAAATAATAATACATACCATTCCAACAGCATCCGTTACATTTTCACTGCTTATCATGATTTAAATTTCCCGATAATACATCAAGCTAGGGATTTTGGGATACATTACTTGTTTAACTAAGAAGATTAACTCTGTGATGTTATGTGCAACTATTATTAACATGCGATGCACAATGCTGAGTATTCAAATTGCTATATTAAGACGCGCTCGCGCGCGAAATGTGCATGAAATTTAAAAGACAAGAATCAATGATAAGCAAATGATTAGCTTTTCAACACATTCATGTAAAACACACAGCAGTTGGGGCTCCCATAATACATTTAAATAAAGAAATAGTATATTAAGTTTCTAATACACGAATTGCATTTGGCCATATTTGCCTCGTGAAAATTCGCTATAATAATGTCTCATGTAAGATAGAGAAACACTGACCGGTACGTACATGATTTCGATAAAGATTAAACTGAAGCTTGCCGAGATTGCGGTTTGTCGTATTGTAATATTGCTGCATAATAACTATCAACTTCAGGTTTGTACTACAACTATGATACGGTGGACTACTTTGTAGACCACCGTAGGCCTCAAAGTTCCAACTTTGTAATCAAATATTCAATTGATTAACTGCCGGTTGCGTTTCCAAGTGGGCGCACGGCACATTGTACTTTGTGTCAATTTCTCTAGAATCTAATCAGTCACGAATCCTGAATTAAGAAATATATTCATTAGCAAAACAGAAAGTATATACATGAATAATTCGATGTCGTTTGCAGAAACATACAGTCAACTCTGTGATTGTGGACTCAGAGAGATAAAAGGTAAATGACAGATTGGAGCACCTTCAATAATGTAATTAACTAACCTGGAACTAGAACTGTAGTAAAACCTCAGGTTTCCAGATGAATGCCGATTCTGTCTACAGCATCTGTGTTTGGTGTCATCCAGAATACATATGGAAAACATGCACTCGCACTCTTATGTTAGCGAATGTACACTGTGGAAGTCAAAAAAGTTTATTACTTAGCCTGGCATCCAGCTTTACGCACCCCAACTATGGGATCACGTTCGAAATTGCCCATTTCTTTTACAATCCACAATAACGTCGTAATAGTATTATTTGTTGTCTTTGGGACAATGAGAAAAGATAAGGTTTTTGCTAACTGTAATAGAAATGTAATTGAATGATTTATATTATGATCGGAATTAACATTTAATGCCTTTGAAAATTTAACTATTTACATATTTCTTATAAGGCAAACGAAATTCCGAGGTAATCAAATCATTTTCAGGCATAATTTTTTCCTATTTGTCTAAGTACGCGACTAATTTTCAGATTTTTCACCCCTATAATTTACTACCTTCCCTTTTCTTCAGAGCAGTGTTATATTAAAGATATATTTCTGCGTAGTATTTTAGATATACTTAAGTTGTATAACTTAGAAATATTACTAAGCGATTCACATATTCCAAACGCATTTTTGTGTAGTAATATAAACCATTCTCTCTCAGTGCTGTTAAAATCTTATAAAAAATACCTTAATTTGATGATCATAGAAATAACCATAATATAAACTTTGCTTTGTATTCAATTTTAACTTACAAATATATATACAATATTTCAAACATATGTATATACATATGTTTGAAATATTGTATACACATTTGATGAGATGTATACACATATGTTTGAAACATATTTCAAACGTATGTACATACATCTGATAATTTCTAACTAATATCATAAACTGCAATTATGTTTCCGATAAAATAAAGTTCCCTACGTTACCAATGTTCAAAACGAATATTGAATTTCAAAATATCAGAAAATATGTTTAAATATAAAAAAAATAAATAAAAAAACATTTCCCACATTTTTTTCCAGTTTTGCTAGAAAAGCTTTATATTTTTCTAAAAGAACAATATTCTCGAAAGTCTTTATTCGGTTTTCAAAGGGAATATCTGAAATCAGAAGACATGCTCTGTGAGCAAAAAAAAAATAGTTCTAAGCATTTATAGCACACATAACCTTTAATTCATTGACCTCTTTCGCATTCTTAAAAGGAAAAGAAAGAAAAACTACTTGTTTACTCTATATTACCATCATATGCAGAGTCTGTCTGCATATGATGGTAATATAGAGTAAATGGTAATATAGAGCAAGGGCAGCTGTCTGTACATAAAATAGAAAGTTTCATTTTACGTTGTCAATCAAATAGATCCATTTGCCATACTGAATGGAAAGTTTGTTTTGGTGAAGCAGAAGAGGCCCTCAAAGTTTTTGCCCCGAGCCCCAATTGGGCTATATTGAGCTTTGATTATATGGACAATTTCATTACACAACTTTAAGATAAAAAAAGAGAGTAAAGAAAATTAATAACCAGACATGAAAAACTTGAAGAATTCTTGCATTCTTTACATTAAAACTGAATTAACTCACTTATAGACAGGTTTCTCTCACTGTGATAATCCAGAGCTTTGAAATAAAAACCTTACTATTGTGTGTGTATTTATATTTATATATATATATATATATATATATATATATATATATATATATATATATATATATATATATATATATATATATATATATATATATATATATAGTTGATTTTGCTTCATCTGAATGATTCAGTTCACAAAGTTTCGTTTGTCGAGAGGGAGGATGGGCGGGTTCCAAAGAGGAATTTCAGTTCAAATTGAAGAAACGAACATATTTATCAATCAAAATAAAAAAGAAGAGGAAAAAAACATTAAATAAGAAAAAAACTTTGAAAGTATGGAATTCTAAAATACAGCTTCGAGACAATTTCAAAACTTGGATAAAAAATACACTGCTAGACACCCAAATTGCAACACCAAGAAAGAAAAGAGATATCACAACAAAATTTATTTGGTAGATAACATGCTGACTAAGTATCAAATGATTAAATTTATAGATTTTTGGGAAGTGTGGTTCCTCCCAAAATCAGTAGCCAGAGTAGTCACCATTGTTGGAAATCAACGCTGCCATACTCCTCCGCATTGATTCAAAGAGACTTTGGATGTATACTTGAGGTACAGTTGTTGTTGTTGTTGCTTATCCTCCATGTCTGACGGAGTCAGACTAGATCCACAAGTTCGTTGACTGTAAGGAATCCACGAGTTCGCGCAGACTAATCAGGGACGCGCTCGAGGTTTAGGCAGAGGACCTCGTCCGATAAGTATACGCCATTCTTGTTGAAGACTAAAAGAGGATTGCTAAAGAGATCCTCCCTAGAAAGACCCATGCAATCCAAAAGATGCTCAGGAGAAGCCTGATGATTTTGGCACTTGGTGCAGGTGACGAAAGTTTTCCTGCCCTCGTTGAAAGTGAGGCACTTAATATGACCGCTAGCAAGTCTTGAGAGAACAGTCCGGGTACGTCTGTCACACGGGAGGTCAAGGGACAAACCCGGTTTTGATCCCTTGTACCAATTATGGGTGGGGGTGTTTTCCACTCCTCCGAGATTTTTGATTTTTCCCGGGAGTATAACTCCAGAAAAGTAAGTGTGGAAGAGGGAGTATTTGAAATCCTGCAACCCTCCTAGCAAGATTATCGGCCCTTTCATTCCCGTGGAGATTCACATGTGAAGGTATCCATTGCAAGTGAACATCATGATTAAGTGAAATGAGTTTTAATTTAAGCAGGATAGAGTTGCTGATCTTGTCGCCTACAAGAAGCCAATTACTAAGATGGTGGAGAGAACTACGGCTGTCAGACAAGATCCATAGGTCACCATAAAGGTACAGTTTTGATGAGGTACAGTAAACCAAGCAGCTTCCCCACGTTGCCACCATAGTTGTTCTGGTGTGGCAGCTGGGTATGTAATCTGAGTCAATCGTTGAGAAACCATGGACGGCGAAAGATCCGGAGTTGGTTGTTTGGGTTTTATGGCGCATGGTCCAAAATTGGATATGCTGCACCAAGAGTATAATTTCTGAATGGTATTCTTATTTATTTATTTTTATTTATAAATTGTTTTTTTAAACCCAAGCAACATTAAAAAACAAAAATTGTGTATATATATGTTTTTTATATAAATATATTTAAAAAAACAAAAGGTATAATAGAAATATATGATTTTAAAATTTATAACACAAATCAAATAAAATATAAAAGGCCTATTGCCCTCAAAAAAGCAAATACTATGGGGTATATCCCCTATTAAATCAAAAAGTGTTAAAAAAATCGGTTTTAAAAATGTATAAACGTTCTTAGTTAAAAGTAAGATATGATATTAAAATATGATGAATAGTATATAGTTCATCACGCGTTTCACACCATGGGTTTGATTCACTTAGAAACAGATGTCTGCGTGTGAAACGTGTGCATCCGATACGAAGGCGAGTTAATCGGACATCAGCACTTCGTAACGGTAAAACTCACAAGAAAGGTCCGGAGAGCGAGCTGGCCAGGGAAACAATTCAATCTGGTAATTGACGAAGAACCCATAGACAATGCGTGCTACGTGTGGTCGCGCATTATCCTGTTGAATACATGGCTGTGGATAAGACACGAATGTAAGGAAGGACAACGCCAACACCAAAAAGATGTAGCGCTGGCTGTTTAAAGTACCGGCAGTGCGTACTAGAGGAGTGCAAGAGTGTCATCCAAAACCACCCCATACCATTATACCCGGTGCAGGACCAGTGTGGCGGTGTATAATGCAGCTGTTCAGCATCCTCTCTCCACGGTGTCTCCAGACTCGATTGCGACCATCGTGGTGTTGCAGACATAAGCGTGACTGATCAATAAAGACAATTTCATTCCATTATGCCATCCACATCCTTCTTTCATTGCACCATTGGCGGCAGGAACATCTGGTTCTACTTCAAAGGTAAACCAAGCAATGGATGTATTGCGGGCAGACCACTCTGCTGTAAACGGCGTCGAATGGTACGCGCAGACACTGAATGTTGCGTTACAGACTGAATGTGCGGTGCTATGGTTCGTGATGTGGCTGAGCGATCCGTCACAACCATGCACACAATTTGCCATGAACTCCAACTGAATGGTGAAATGAGTGATGCACCGAAATGGATGCGATCGAACACGTCGGACCCTCCTGCATCCAAAATCACATATCCGCATTACTGTTATTTGGTTTCGTCCAATACGAATACAGATCTCCCTGAAGGATAATTCACAATCCCGGTAGACCACTATCCTTCCTCTGATGAACTCAGATACTTGATCAAAATATGATCGCTGTGTTTTCTACAAAACATAATTGATCTTTAAATAAAAAAAATAATAAAAAAAAACACACATAATTGCCGAACTTGAAATTGTTGAAATCTCCAGCCCTTAAATAGCACTTTGAAGTGGCGCCACAGGCGCACGTGATGTGCGCCTGCGCTGAAATTCTAATCATTTGCATATCTCACCTCTGCTAATGCATGTTGTAAATTTCATGTTATTTGCATGCTTCTTTCAGAATGTTGCATTTACGGTGGCCAGCAGTGTAATTGGAAAAGAAAACAGAACCAGCAAAAGTACACTTTCAAAAATACTGAAAAACTGCCCGTGGCATAACCATTCTAACATTAAAATTTGGATGACTGGAAGCGTTCATGAAAACTGGTGAGACTTAGATCGACATTTTTCATCGAAGAATAAAATTCTAATGGTCGGTAACTGCAACGTTCACGTTGAAGTCCCAGATCTTTAAAGGACTCGTTTGGAATTTCTCCTGCTTAAACTAACTTGCCTTACACAGCCAAACAGCAAATAAATGTTGGATACTTTTGGAAAAAATGAATATGGGCAGGAAATAGGAGATGCTTTAATGAAATTGATCTTTTATAAGCAAGGAATTTGCAAATCTGTGAAATGTATGCTTGTAATGATGTTGAAAGAAAGAACATCAAAAGCTTTTCAACAGGCACGTCTTATCAAAGAAACCACTGTAACTGATGAAAGACGTAAAATTTACCTAGATGACTAAAGCAAAGTTGAGCCACTTATACATGAACTCCAACAAGAAAACCATCTAATGCCAGAAATTTTTTTCAAAAATATTTTGAATATGGAATCAGAGAAGATAATGAATGGTGCAAATATGAAATAAATTATTGAGAATATAATGAATGAGAATAAAAAAGAGCTTTCATGTATCAAACAAGAAAATACTGCAGTGCAAGGTCAATCTGCAAAGCAAGCATCTGAATGGCTAAAAGAACTAAAGTGCATTTATGAAACAAAAAAATGCTTTTCTTCATTAAAAAAAAATAGGAAAATGTAGTTTTTAAACTGAAAATGATTAAGTTTTCACCAATAAAATTAAAGCGAGTAATTTTTTAATGTGAATCTTACTTTGTGTGCTTTTTTTTTCCATAGAACAGCTTACATAATGTTTTTATAAAAAACAATTATTTTAATTATCTAATCTTTATTTATAATATCTAATCTATTTTACAGACTTACTATTTTAAGAACTGTTTTACAAATCCCTGTGAGTTCGTAAAATTTAGAGTTTACTGTGTAACATTTAAATTTTTTATTCAATCAATCTTACACATATATGGTATCTAAAATTTACAATTATCTTTATAATACAAATTCTAAAGCAAAAAAATTTCTTTTGCATAAATCTTCTGATATAAAAACTATTATCGCGCAAAAGACAAAAAATGTATTTAGAACACCAAATTAATATTTAATTAAATGAAAATAAAATTTCTAATTATCTTACATGGGTTTTTTTTTATTAAAGCTGAGAGCAAATATCTCAAATGAACAACTTTCTACAGCAACATAAACGTTAATTTTCAGATTGATATTTTAATTTCCCTTTAAACTAATATGATTAATTTCCATTTCCAATACTCATACCAAGTCAGCTTGGAATAACTTTTAACATCATTGTCAACAGTTATTTTTGTCTTAATTCAAATTTTTTTGTAGGAAAACTGCATTTAAAAATAACTACATAATTTTAAATCAAGCCCTTTTCCTCTTTAAAAATAAAAGAAAATGGACTAATTTTTTTAAGCAAATAAGAATTTTGGCAATTGAAATATTACTAAGATGAAATGAATTGCCACTTCTCAAGAACTTTTCTTCAGTTGAGTAGATAGTTGTATATACTGCAGATATCTGCCACATTCATTCTTCTCTTTGAAAAATAAATCACTCGACTGAATATATAAAGGGAAAATTATATACTAAATATAATAAACGACTAAATATATAAATAACTACAGGATTTTTTGACAATTCCACTTTGAATTTTTCATTAGAAAAGCTTCATAGCAGACATTTTTGTTTTGCACAATATTTATGCATTTTCCTTATCCTTAAAGTATTTACCAGGAAAAACTCAATTTTTTTGTGATACCATGATTTATATTTTTTATTGAATTAACTTCCATAGTTCTTGAGATGACAAATACTTTTAGTGTTGAATTTTTCTTCGCTAACTGAATTTTATGAGCTAGGGGCCATTTTTTTTCTATCTGAAGCAATTCAAGAAAATTTGAGCACATACTTACATAACTAAATAAATTATTGTTGATATATATATATATATATATATATATATATATATATATATATATATATATATATATATATATATATATATATATATATATATACACACACACACACATATTAGAATTTTAAATGCAATCCAAGAATACAACCATAATTACATATTTAGTATCTCTACATAATTTGAAATATTTCAAGAAAAACAATTCATAAAATTTGTTCAGAACTTTATTTATATAGAATATAAAACAAAGAACACAAATTTTTTCAATAATAATTTATTCTTATAGTTTTACAGATTCATTGCTAAATAGCAATGTATCTTAATCATGCAAAATGATACACAATGTAAAGCTTCAAAACATCTTCTAACATCACTTAATCATAGATTAAAATTAAGTTCCTAAAACATCTAATGAGGAAAATTTACGATTTATTATTCTTTGATTATATGAAAAAGAAAAAAAAAGAGGAAAAATTTCCTATTAAATAAGAAAAGAAAGGAAATATATATGTAAAAAAAGGACGCACATGCATTTTTGTTTCAATACTGAAGAGCACTTATTACATCATTTATCAATCTGCTGCTTACAATAATGATAAGAATCAGAAATATTTTACTACAGTTTCATCTCTTGCGGCTCACAGGAGAATATGACGTCGACCTAGGAAAAAAATTCTTCATTGCTTAGAACAAATGCTTAGAATAAGTATATTTAACAAATAATGATGAATTTAAATATTGGATTCAAATAAAGGTTTAGAATAAATTAAAATTCTAAATTATACGTTATCAAAATTATTTTTAAAAAATTTAATGAATTTTAACTGAAAACAAATAGTTCTAAATTTTAATTTTTTTAAATATGGCTAAAAGTTTATCTCATGGAACAGACAGTTGAGAAGAAACTATCAATTGTCTGTTCCCTGAAAAATAAGTTAATAAGGTAAAATTTTAAAATATTTCAAAGCATAAACATAATTTAACTGATCCACATTTTTATATAGAAAATATGCACAAAATAAGTCACACAATTATAACTACATTTATTGCTATGTAGGATATTACCTTTGACTTCTATTAAATTTAATTTTAATTCGATAAGTAATTTATAACATAAGCATAAAGATCAACACTGTTTTCCAAATTTCATTTAATATAAGCCAAATTTACAAAAACTATCTATAAATTCTCTCTTCATAAATTACATTTGTGGCAAATTATTCCCCCAAAAATCATTTTTATATGAAAAATATAATTCTACTCTACTAAATATAATTGCTGAACTTATTTTTTTTAATTGATGGAAAAAATAAAGATAACAATGTTTATATTTCATGCACAACAAATTTATGTATTTCTATTTTAAAAAATAAAGCTGTTCACATATTAGCTGACATACTTTCTTATTTATAATTAAATATGCATATAATTTTAGAGACATGATCTTGAACATTGAAAATTTTTATGTAGTAATATAAAATAAAAACTTAGATTCAAATCTATGATCTTGATATTATCTTTAAAAAATATTGAAGTAATATTCTAATTTTTCTTTATCATTCAACTAGTTAAATGATCTTGATACATTCTTATGAACTTATATTTGCTATTCCAGTGTGATAATAAAGTTTCTCTCTCTCTCTCTCTCTCTCTCTCTCTCTCTCTCTCTCTCTCTCTCTCTCTCTCTATTAGATTAACTTTATTTTTTTATTTTAGCTTAGAATTAACCACAGGTTTCATAACAATACCTTTTCTTTATCAAAACATATATCGAACAATTCACTGTTGGTGGCATAATACAATATATTGGTTTCCCCTGATTTTAATGATATAATTAATTTCTCATTATTAACTTTTTTAAAAGAAGAAAAATTGCCTGAAATCTAAAAGTGTGAATCCTTATTTTTGAAGTAATTTCTGGTAAGAGCAACTGAGGGTACATTCTTAAGAAAAATAAAAACACTTGTCTTCTCATTTACTTGCAATTAATGCATTAAACATGTTCAAAAAATATCACAACTAACTGTAATATTTATTCACATGAATTAAGCTATTGGATAATAAAATTTATGAAAATTTTGGGAACACCATCAAAATTTGCATAAGACAGACTAACCTTAATGATCCAAAGTGTGTGTGTAATAAATATATATAACTTCAATATCAACGGAACAAAAGATTTAACATCATACTATATATATATATATATATATATATATATATATATATATATATATATATATATATATATATATATATATATATATTCCTGGCCATGGCCATCTAAGATGTATTTATAATAACATCTATGAAATTAAATATTTAAATAATATCACAATCTTGAAAAGCATCCAATTTATCCATTCAATTTTTAATAATTATGAAGTATTAATAAGTAGTTATTTTATAATGAGATTGAAATGATATAAAATAATAAAGTAATATGCTATAAAACGATGATAAATAAGAAATCAAATGAAATCATATAAACAAATATTATCATTTAAAGAAACTCAAATTCACCAAATTACACATATTCTAAAATTACAAACATTTGTTGAAAAGATTGCTAAGTCAATTTTTTTCCACCCCAAGCTTCTGCTGTTGTCATCTATAAGTTTTATACAAGTTTCAATAGATTTTTAACTGCTGCTTCACACACACACACAGTAGAGTTTACCATTTTTATATGCTCTTAATTCTTTTACATATCACAATATTTGCCTTTTATTATTTTTTAATCTGGTTTCTTTAACTTGACATAAGTACTTTAAAAACTGCTTTAATGGAGCCTTCAAGGAATTTCTGACATAAATTAAGATATTTAATGTTATGAAGAGCTTATATATAGACCTATAATAATATGATTACATTGCATTTTTCTTCATGCAATGTAATCATGTTATTATAGGTCTATATATAAGCTCTTCATAAGATTTTTCTTCAAAACTATAAGTTAGTTTTTACAAATGAAAACTTTTATGCAGTGAGAACCCATTAATTGCTGCAGTCACATGTCAAATGGAAGTTTGAGACATTATTTTATAAAATCTCGATTGGTTGGTTGGGTTTTATGGCGCAAGGTCCAAATGAGGACAAGCTGCGCCATTATAAAATCTCGAAGATCATATTATTAATCTAAAAAAATATTAAGAAAATCATGCTTTTTCTGATAAATTTGTATTTTTTTCAAAGAATTCTTAAAAATGTTTTAGGAAAACATATTAAAGAAACGGCAGATTATGTTTTAGTACAAGTAACACAAAAAAAAGCTTGGTTTTACTTTTCTATGTTTACATACTTACTATAAAATTCAATAAAAAAAACTAATACATAATTAAACTAAAAAATTCTTTTTTTAACATTTAATTTTAAAATAAAAATTCTCCAAGTAAAGACTAAATAAGAAAATCTGAAATACCTATTAGAATTGATATGTACTGCAAATAACTATTGTTCTTAAATTGAAATAAATTATAATTTCATATCAATAATAAATGAAAAAGGTAAACACATATATTATATATTTTATAGAGCTATACTAATGTGAAAATTATGTGGAAAGAGCTTCTGATAAATATGTCAACATAATCGAAATAACCTAAACTTTCTCTGCAATCAAATTCAGAATAATCAAATATTTTTACGATTTACAAAATTATAAAAATTTGTAAATTATTACAGTAAAAAATTCATCGATAATTCAAATGTTGAAAATGTACATTTTTTTACTTATTACAAAAATTACTTATTTTGTGACATTCCTGCATAAAAATACACAAAAAGTCTCTAATTAGATTATAAAACATACATTTCTTGTATAAATGAACTGCTACTGACCCTGTCAGACTGTGTAAAATTTTGATTGGTAGTATAAAATTGAAGGAAGTTTAACAAAATAAACACAGAGCAAATAAACAAATCCTGATGTTAAAACAGGGAATTTATTTACATTTATGTACTTAATATATTAGTTAATTCATATAAATTGTAAATGATAAAAACTAAATTATTTACATTTATCATTTGTTTCACCAATATCTAAGATTCATCGCAATAAAAATATAAAATTTTATTATAAAGCATTTTTTTTTTTTTGCTAGTACTTTCCAAATTTAAAACAAGAGGAGATATTTTTACTTTTCATTTAGTGATTATATTTTATAAGTTTCATTATAATGAATTTTTTGTTATACTATTAATGAGAATTTGTAATTTTTTTTATCAAAAATATATCTTTACAGCCTAATTTTCCTTTATTATAAAAGTAGGCATTTTGCATGAATTTATTTTTGCTATTTCAACTGTAAATAAATATTTACAAAGTCATAAAATGCAGGAGATGGTAAAGCAAGCTTCATTATTCTTTATTTTTTAGTAGCAACCAATATTTTTTATGGGCACATTTAATTCCATAAGATATTCTAAGACACAAAGTTATTAAACTTTTGAAATTTAAAAAAATTTTTAGAACATAGTTATAAAAACCAATTTTTGTTCATACTTATAAAATTTATAGCACAAATAATTTGTTAACAAAAATCCTTAAGAAAATTTGTTACTTTTAATTTTTTGTTTTTTACAATAAGAAAAATTTGAAATTTGAAACAAAATAAAAATATTGTATTTTAAATTTTAAAAGTACATTTCATTTTTAAGAACGAGTAGTAGCAATTCCCAATGTTAACAGTTATAATAAACCACTATTTTAATTTCACACAATTTATTTCATTTAAATACTTAAATAAGCTAATACACTTTTATAGAAATTCATTCAATAATTCAAAAATATTTTTTTAGAAACGATGGAATTAAGAGGATAATTTTTTATATTAAAAATTTATTACAGATCATTAATAAATTAACAAATAATCAAAAACAAATATCACTGCTAAGAAAATTCAATGAATTTTTTTAGTCTGATAAAATAATACATAAAACATAAAGACTATAATGCAAATAACTTCTTTTAGAAATATTATTTAATAGTTGAATGTATTGGGAACCATTTAAAATAGTATAAGAAAAATAAAAGACATTTTAATATTGTGAAATATCTAATTTTATTTTCACATGCTATTTAAAGAAAGTAGTAAAATATAATCTGTCTAAAAATATGAATGTAATATAATTATAAAAGTTAAATTTTAATTTACAAATGCTTCAATACAGGTTGTAATATTTTTTCAGTGGAAAATTAACTGTAAACCTTTTAATCTTTAAAGAATTTAATCTTCCTTTTTTATTTCAGAAAATTTATTTTTTTCAATAAAAGCAAATAATATAGAATTTTATTAATTTATTAGCTGCCATGTATATTTCTCATACTTTTTCTTGAGTTCCAGTTGAAGAGAAATTATATGTAATGAAATAGTAATGGCTTTTTCCCAAAGAGAGAAATGGTACTTGACAACAGTTCAGGCACTTAGTACCCTAATTCAAAACAAAAAAACTAAAACAAAGAAAGTATTCTTTGTGTGCTCATTTTTCATTTGAAGAAGAATCCCAACAAAGAATACTTCCTTGTATTCATATAATAAACCTGTTAAGACCTTTCTTTTTACAAAAATATAATTCTAAATTATTAACATGTTTTATCAATGATAATATAATTTTTTCAGCAAATAAATTTTTAGTGGGTTGTTTAAAGTTTCTAAAAGATGCTACTGATGTGAACAGTAAAAAAGAATGATATACAAGGACCTCCCAAAAAATAATTTAGACTAAACCTAATGTGATAAAATATTATTAATCTGGAAAAAAAATCCCTTATACAAACATCTTACAAATAAATAAATTTTATCATATGGACAAAAAAAAATTCAAAGTGAATTTCAAAAACTTACAATATAAAATGATTATTTATACAGTTCGAATTATATTAATATTATAATACACTCAAAATTATTGCATACAATTGGTAAGTTTAACAAATGAAAGCTCAAGAAATTAGAGGAAGTTTTTAATCAAAAATCTCTTTGTAACAGGACATTTTCTAATAAATAAGCAAACAATATATTTTCAAAGAATTTTATATATAAAAGAATATATCATTAATATTGAGTTTGAGCCTGGTATTTTTCCATCCTTTTTTGACGAGAAAACCTTTAAATATATGTCACTCTCATCTTAAATACTTTAAACTCACAAATATAAGAGTAGAAGAAATAAATTTTTATATTTTTTAAATCATACTTAGAGTATTCACCTCTAAAACTAGAATTGCTAAAGTTACTACTAGAGACCATGATGTGTAAAAAACTTTTTAATAAATACAAACATTAAAAAAAATTGAGAAACACCAGAACCTAATTTATTATCAAACCCCATACTTGAGAATTGAATACATACTAACAAAGAAATATATTAGTTAAATCCTTACACTTAAATCAATTTTAAAGACATTACTTTTTGTTGTTAGAGTATATTGTTAGTATAAAATGTATATTTATGTTTAAACTAAAAAAATATCACTAAAAAATATTCAGAAAAATTTGCAAACCTGTCCCTTGACCTTGATGGAGACATACTACTGCTAGATGATCGCTTTTTGCTTTTCTTTCGACTATCTGGTGAAATAGACCTAAACATAAATTAAAAACTCATCAAAAGATATAAAATATTTTTGTAAACATATTTTATATTTTTTCTTATAAAATGTACAATGAAATGTTAAATAATTAAAATAAATATAAAACTGCTTACTTTAAAGAAAGAAACCAAAAAATAACAATTTCTCAATCAATACAATATCAGAAAACAAAATTCAATTTACATTGCAAGAAAGGCCAAAAATAAAATCCAATAGATTATGAATTAGTTGACCATCAAGCATTTGCAATTTTAATATTGTTCTCAAAGAAATTGCACAATAACTGTAATACATGCAAAATTTATATTTGAATAAAAATAAACAAATAACAAGTTATTTTACCAAAATATATTATAATATACATAAACACACTTTCATGTTAAAAATATATTTTTATAATTATTTCTTAAAGCTTTCTCCCAAGAAATAATAACACCCAAAAAAATAGATTAGAAAATAACATTTAAAAATTAATGCATTCACATTCTGTCTCAAAGTATATAGTTTCTATCTTTAATTTCAAAATATACAAATGACACTGCATAAAATTTGTTGCATTTCAATAAATCAGATTTGCTGACAATACTATATTTCTGCATATATAATCAAAGGATATTATATTCTTGTCATCATCTTTCAAACTATTTTATTCATAAAAATAAAATTATAGTTCAATACACACACATAAATGTATGTGATATATATATATATATATATATATATATATATATATATATATATAATCAAAGTTAACAAAATTTTTATCATCAGAAAGTCTTACATTTTTATTGCATGTTGCAATTAGGTGTGATATTAGAAATATCAGTGTATCAGTGTAACTATCTTGAACAGAATTTCCTATTTACTTAGAATTGCATAATTAACCACTTGTCACAACATATAACCTTGTATATTCAGCTTTTTAAATCCAAAAATATATATACATACAGTAATAAGACTTTAAAAGTCCAATTGTAATTTATCAAGAGTTGAATATTCAGCAATCAGTAAAGTAAAACAATTTTCAAAAATAAATTGCACAGAGAAATAATATTTTGTGGTTTTTAAGTATCAGAAAAAAATCTATTTTTATCCTATAAGGAATTAAAATTAAAACTTAAGTCAAATGTAAGTTCAGGCAACTTGAAAATTTGAAACTGGAATGCAATTTCAAGAGATTTTAATTTTAAAGAAATATTGAATATTCACAAATGGTTATAAATTAAAAACGCTTTAAGAAAAAGTTGTGACAAAAAAGTCAATGAAAAACGTTTTTCCTTTTGAAAATAAACCAAATGAATAAATAAATTACTTATCTTAATAAAAGGTTCTTTTCATAAAATTTATATGAAAGTCCTTGACATCAAAATATATCACAATAAATTTTATATCATCATAAATATCTACAAATGAGGGAAATCAAATTCATGAATTATTAAGTTGATCTTTCTGTCAATAGTTGGCATGAACTACATTGATTATAATACATACAAATAATTTTTATCAAGCAAAATTGGCAATCACTTTTCTTAAGGAAATATTAATCTTTACAAAGTATCAGGAAATTCATTTTACTTTTAGAAAATAAACTGAAAAATCAAAAAAATCGAATTCCCTAGTAAATGCCATAATTTTTAAATAATGTTGGAGTTAAGTGTTAGTTTCATTTCAATCAAACTGAAGAAATTTTATTTTGGTTAACATGAAATCAAGATTAAATTAAGAATATTAAACTGAAAAGAAATATTTTTGGAAATAGATATTAGTATAGTTATATCTTTATATAAAGTTTTTTTAGTAGTAACCATAAAATTAAGAATTCAATGCTGCAGATTTTATAACATATCTTGTTTACCTTATGACAAAAACATTAATATTTCAAAAAATTGACAAATTTAACTTCTTATTCTTTTTTTTTATTTCATTTTGCTTAATTACACCTCTATTTTATTTAAAAACAAAAGTATTAGTAAGCATTTCAAGTTTTGCACACTTCTTTTATTTTAGTTTTCGATAACTTCTATTTTTCCATTAATTTTTAACAAAAACCCTAAACTGCATTTGATAAACTTTTATTACTTTCCACAATTTATTTCAACATTCAAATAATAAGTGCAGTACAACCATTCCTTAAGTATTATTATTTTAATGTATTCTATGACTCCTTCAATGATTTTGAAATATTGTTTAAAATGCCATGGCTAACAATTATGTAACTTCATTATTCAGTTCAGCATTCTAGCATCCTCTGTAAAAAATATTCTATACCAGATTGTTGATTATTATCATAACTCACTAAATATATTTCCTCCTATCTGAAAAGTTTATAGTTTACATCGATTGAAATTTTGAGTATAGACTGATGGAGAAAAAAATTCAAATAAAACAAACAGTACTGTTATAAATTAACAGATGGGAAATAAGTTATGGGAAGAAAATTTTAAATGTATGATTAGATGATATTTTGGGTATGGACTTATTCAACATAATTCTTTTCATTTATAGCCAAGCTCCTCCATACAAGACATCGACAGGAGGATAATAAAGCTTGACTTCATAAACTGTTATAAAATTTATAATATCCATACAGAATCATATGCATCAGTTAATGAATTTGAAGATATGAAACAGAAGTCATAGGAAGGAATAAAAAAATATTTAACAGTCTGGTTTACTTTAACAAATATACAAACCTCACACTCAGATTACATATAGAATAAAGCAGTTTAAGAGTTCTATTTTTCAGTAGCTATTTTCAGAACATGAATGATTATCAAAGGAATATTGTGAGTTGTTATTGTTCTCTCAGCAGAGAGTTCCAGACATAATCTATAGAACTAATTGTATTGATTGGTTTTTATATATTTTAAGCTAAGGGATTTGAAATTTGATTCAGTTGCAAAAAATAAATTCTGAATTTTTTATATTCACAATTGAGACTGAAATCATTGTAATCTAACTATCCCAATGATCACTTAACACAAGTTGTTTTACCAAAATATTACATAAATTAACAAATTTACAGAATAAACTATGTTATAAGTACCCAATAATAAATAATAATCCTGAATAAATAAATTATAAATTAATACATAATTTAAATGTAATTCCAAAGAATTTAACATGAAAAGACAGAAAAATTTCGATATTGACCTTTCAACCATTACCACCCGCCCTTTTACCTGGACCTGGAGTGACGACGTTTTTTAGTGGACTCTGTCTTTTCAGAATCAGAACTAGAATGGGAAGACTTAGAGGAACGAGATGAGCTACTTGAAGACCTTGATCTGGAAGATTCTGATTGGCTAGAGGCAGATGAATGAGATCTTGAATCTAGTTTCTTATTATTTTTTGAAGATTTGTCATTTTCTTCTTCATCATCATCATCCCCCCACCCAGTTAAATCATACTTTGAAAGATCACCATCTTCATCATCATCATCTTCTTCCTCTTCCTAAAAATAAAAAATACAAAATAAATCAATTTTCATACAAATTATTTTAAAAAAAACACTGGTTTGTATAAATATTCAAATATAAAGAAAAATCTAAAGATAATTCACAACAAAAAATGAAAGTGTTTTGGTGGAATGCATATATTTATTTTCAAATTGAAAAATAAATTACTAGAAAGTAACACATTTTGTATCACATGCTATAATAAAAAAATCAAAAATGTCTAAGCTCATTTATTTATCAAATAAATATTTTGAAGTCTTGTTATAAATATACCAATAAGAACTAATAATAAAAACAAAACAAATTAGGAGATAACTGTATAGCAGAAAATATAAATTACAGATTTTCATTTCTATAATTTGAAAAAATTACTACTTAATAATAAAAAGCACAACACATACTTAATATGAATAAGGTGCTTAAAAATAATTAATAAAATTTCACTACCAATTAAAGAAATAATAAAACATATAACCCAGAATTTTTTTCATGTATATCAATAAAATCAACAACATTAAGATAAGATTAAAGTTCCATAAAAACAATTCTGTTTATGTAAAATTTTTAAAAAAATTATTTCAAACACAGAATTAAAAGATTTTAATGAAATTTTTTTAAATGTGATTAAAATTAATTTCTTTTTCAAATATATAATAATTAAATCAAAATTCTCCATAAGTATAATTTTGTAGTTAATCAGTTGAATTTAATAACATAAAAATATTATAAATACATGCAATTACCATATCATTACTGAAATTAAAACTGAGAGTAGTATAATTAATTTAAATCAAAAGTTTGCAGAAACTACAAATAATTTTCTCGCAGAAATTCTTTTTAACTTGTTCTTAATCTAATCATAAATACATGCAATTGTATACTGTATATATCAGATATAAATTGAAATGCTATGTAAATAAGATGATAAAATCCATTGAAAACTAAGAATAAAATTTGGAGTTTTTGGTATTATCATAAAGAATATCAATATGAAAAATGCATTACAATTTAGAAGAAAAAAATTTATCAAGATTTAATTGCTTATCCAATACATCTATTGAATTTATTAGTACAAGATATAAATATATGTAATATAAAGAAAAATAAAGCTGCACTTTACGTTATTTTAGACACAACAATCTATATCTTTCAAAGTGCCAAGAACAGATTAAAATTAATCTTACCACAAATATTTGTTAAAACACAACTACTGATTGCTTATCCTTATGTGCAAAAGATAGATCAAATATTCAAAAAGTGTCTTAAGATAATTATTAAGGCACTGATAACGCAAAATTACTAACTTGAAATTGAAGTTTTGCTTTAAAACTTTACCATATCAAAATATCTTGACTAAATTTGAAACAAAATAACACTTTAAAAATTGAAGAGTTGATTTACAAGATACAGGGATACACAAGATACAGGGATTTTTCTTTTTTTTTTTTTACATTGAATATAAAAGAAATTAAAAACCATCATTTAAAAAAGTATATTTAAAATTCGACTAATTTTATCATAAAACTTAACACATAGATTATCATTAATTACAAGATATAAATATCTTTACAACATATTGCAGATCTAGCAGCTTGCAACAAGGCTTTATCATTACTATTTTAGAAAATACAAACACAAACATTTAAAAAATTTTTTAACATGCAACAGCAATAAATTAATTTGCATTATCCAATTTTCAGTAAGTACAGAAGTATCTACAATAGGATGTAAAATTAAAGAATAAAGCTAGTAAGTAAATTACTAGTACTAGTATTTAAATATTTAGAACTTATTTCTCATTATTAAAATTTTCTTTTCAAAATGACTTTAAGCTTTCAGACAAAAACTATTTTTCAATTATTAGAATTTTAAAGACTTATTTAAGCTTTACATTAACAGAGCAGTATTATATTCAAAATATACTACTATTTTTTTAATCACACATAAGTAAAATTTGGAAATAGAAGAATTGTATTTCAAATCCCTTATTTCGAAATACATTCAACATTTAACTCAAATTAGATAATTTGAGATTGCACAACATTATTGATCTTTTTATGATATAGACACAAGTATACAACTATTTCTTTCAATTTATATGATAGAATTAACATATTATAAAATCTCAAAATTTTAGAAGGGATTAAAGTTTTTAAATATTAGTATTAATTCCCATCTTTGCTATACATTTTATGAAAAACATACTATTCATACAATATAACAAAACAAGATTAATAGTTATAATACTATTGCATATATAATTGAATATCTTCATAAATCGTGTAAATGAAAATAAGTTCTAATTTAAACACAAAATACAAATAACTTTTTAAAGTGAAGTGAGAATATAGTCTAATACCTCTTCAATAACATTGCGCTTAGAATCATTTTCAATGTTTTCTTTCACAATAGGTTTAACTTTAATTGGTTGGTCATCACTTCCTCGATACTTTTTCTTTTTACGACCAAACTAAAAAGCATATTTTTACAATGTCAAATCTATTATCAAAAGGAGTTACAATAAAGTATATGGAAATAGAAAAAAATATTATTAATGATTTTTTATATGAAATATTTTATTAATACTACTATTTTTAACCCTTCATATTTAAATAACATCTCAGTACTACTAACTGAAAAAATATTACAAGTTCATTTTTAGTCACTTTATTTAAAAATATGAACACAAACAAAAGTTTATCTAACATTTTAGGCATGATTTATATAATATTTAATTTTTCAGAAATTATTTCAAAATTTGTGCAATTATGTTATCATTTTTTACAGCATAAATTACACAAGATTTGAATTAGAAATGAATAGTTACATAGTTAGATAATTAAATCTTTAATTTTATAATTCTATATAGTATATGATATAAAATAATAATTTTAAATTTTAATGCATATCAATATTTATAATTCCATTAGACTTTATTTTTGATGAAATTTTAAATCACATTAATTTAAGTTTTTAACAGTCAATATGCAATTCAGTACAAACACAGAACAATGGGCAAGAACATTTTTACCGGACAAATGAAATACCTCATCATACTCCCCATCCGATTCTTCTCTCTCAATATACTCAACATTTTCTCTTTCATTATAACCTCCACCAAGACCTTAGAAGTTAGAAGAGATGATGGAATTAATGTTAAAATATACAGGTATATAATTTGGTCAACATTTAGAAAAAACAATTTACAAAAAAATAATATTAATAAGTAATATAATGAACAAATATATTCAAATAGTGTAGTTTTAGAAACAGGTTTTTAAGTAGAAAATTAGATTAATGTACAAGGGTAAGCTAATTTAGATTATAATGAAAATGTTATAAAAGTCCTTTTGAAAACAGATTTTACAAAGAAAGTTATTTTTTCTCTAGCAAACAATTTTGTTAAAGATTTTATTTTATTTATTTATTTTTATTCATTTATTTTTGGACAAATCCTTTTTCCTTTGAAAGAAAATTTTATGGTAATTCCAAATTTATTACCTATTAAGTTTACATGTAATTAAACTTTATCATTTTAATACCCTATATAAATTGCTAATGCAAACACAAAATTGTCTAGCTTTAGTTCCATTATCAATACAGTCAATTTGAACCATATTTCAAAAGATTATGGAAAGAAAATCTGTAATATTCAAAGTCTTAGGGAGGTGCAAACATAAAAAATGTTTAACATTAACAAATTATATTATGGAAAAGATAAAAAATATTCTAAAAAATTCATGTAAGCTGAGGAATAGGCAAAAAATTGGCAGTATTTTTATAAGCAATATTTTTTATTATTAATAATCAGGCAGTATTTCTTATCATAAAATGTGACAACATTCAAATGTCTAACACATTTTGTATCATAAAAACATATTCTTTTATTTTAAAATATTCTTTGAATTATGTTTCCAGTATTTTTATTTTATTAACTGTTTATTCAATATAAAATTTTTATTTTCTTATTTTAACTGCAACATGCAATTTATATTGCCTTCATTTTGAGGTGAAAATAGAGGGTATAGAGGTGAAAATATCTTGAAGGGAAATCGTTTTCACATAACAGATAAATCACAAAAATATATATGCATATAATACTGTGATCAAATATTATTGGAATGGTAACATAAAAAAGCATAACTAACAAAGTTAAAATTTACTTCATCTTCTTCAAAATACTCTCCTCCAATTTCAATTTACATCTACAAATTTTCTCCAGTCATCAAGATTTGACTCAAAATTGTTTTGGGGAAGAAAGTTCAAAATTTGTGTAACTATTTTTATTGAAATGATAAACTCAAAACATTTACCTCAAAAATTGGGAGAACATTAAAAGTCATAATGTTACATCAGAGGAGTTTGGTGGTTATGAAAGTTTTATTAAAAATTGCTGAATAATATCTACAGTTAACAAGATGTGTTATCATTCTGCAATTCCCATGAGTTTTCCTACTCCATTTCAGGTTGTTTTGGTGATTTGCTTTTTGTAAACACAAAACACAACAAATAACTGCTTTTATTAACAGTCTGGCCAGTCAATAGGAAATAATAATGAAAGCCACTCTGACATTCTCAAGGAAAACAGTCAACATTATGTTGAATTTCGAGAAACTTTGATGTGGTTTTTTAAGTTTTGCTTCATTTTTTAACCATCATTCAAGTGATTGTTACACTTCTTTTGAGAGAAATACAGATAAATCTTTTATCAGAAATGTGTTTTGAAAAAAATGAAAGAAGCATACTTCAAAACACTTGAACACATTACTGTTAACAAACTGAATTCAAAATTCTTGGAAAACAATACATTGCAGCGTTAATTTTTTTTAATTGCTTTACAAATACCAAATTGTATAAGAACTTGTTCGATTATGTCTCCTATTATCAAATGATGATCACTTAGAATCAGTTCTCTGACTTGATCAATGTTTATTATTAAACAATTTAGATTGTCAATCAGATTACTAACCACATTTAACAAATTCTTTTATTGTCTTTAAATTCATTATGATATAATAAATTTAAATATAATAAAAGAATTTGTTAAAGGAATTAATTAAAGACAAGAACCAAATACCATTGCTTTTGATAAAAATCATCTTTAAATGCTTTTTGTGAAATTTCAAATGCTTTTGTAGCCCACGTTTATTTGTGAAAACAAAACTTAATGTATTTTCTTTGCATGCTTAACTTCAATACTTCAGAAAACCAATGAAATGAAAAATTCTTCACTCATTGCTTTCAAGTAATACAATAAATACCTTCCAAATGTTTATAAGAGTCACAAAAATATTTGATAAGTTTTCAGATAACATCTGTTAAGATGAATTTCAAATAAAGTATTTCAGATACTTTTTTCATGTAAATTATAAGACATGCACCAGTGTTCCATATAAAATATATATGCAAATATACATCAATATATATAGTAATTTAGAGGATTTTCGTGTAAATAATGAAAGAAAAATAACTGCGTTTTGGAGATATATTAAATAATTACATTCAACATGCTATTTAAAATTACAATACACATATTGAAACGGCATACAGTTAAAATATTAATTTCAAATGATTTGTAATTTTACTGCATTATCTTTATGGTGTTGAAAATGATTTTTGATGGTTATTTCCTTGCTTTAATGACTATTGATTTATTTTGTTATTGGTATACTTATTGCATGTAAAATTATTGTCATTACAACTTTTAAATAGGAAATTATAATAAACAAAAAATATAATCATTTTATCATATTCTTAACCGGTTTCCCCCCAGCATCATATTTATAAAACAGTTAATTTTCACCATTAAAAATAAAGCTATTCAACATTTCACCTATTCTTTTTCTACCTCCTGAAGAGAATGGTTTCACCCTACCACTTAAACCAGTTTGGACCAGATGGAAGCATTTTTCAGCTAGCTGCAGACATGTAAACTTTGCCATTTTCATCATTTTATCTTGCTGAATTTTTTTGTAATCATAAGAAAAAGTTTTAAAAGTAAATTTAAATATTTTTTCAGAATTTATATTTCAGATAGTTTATTAACAGATATCTTATAATGTTTTAAAATAATTTTTACTTTTATTACTTTTAATTACAAATTTAAGCTACTTTCTTAAAATTAAACGCTGGGCAGATTTCTTAAATTTTCTGTTACTTAGTTTATTTTATAGCTGCTCAAGATGTCACGGAAAAAAGTTTTTAAAACTGCCGAGGAAGCTGTAGAATTCAGGGTTCGTACAGATTTCCAAGAATCAAATTCCAGGAGTTTTAAGGAGTTTTCCAAAAGTTAAATCAAAAATTTCCAAGAGGTATCAACATTCACTTTAAATAATTTTTTTTTATTTTAAAGACTGTTCTTAACCAAATATGCACATAATTATGTACGTGCAATATTTTCAAATCATTTCTGTAAATAATAAAAATAAATAATTGCACACATTAATGAGACTATTTTTTATTTGAGTTATAATTATTAATGATTATTTTAAAAGCCTCCAATGAATTTAAAGCTATAACAGAAAATTTTTATTTAAATAAGAAACATTCTATATAATACTGAATTATAAATTGTATAAAATAATGAGTAATTTTAGAGTTTTTAGACAATTCCAATAGATTCAGATAGCAAAAATTCTTTTAAAAACTTTTGCATCCAACTTTTCAAAAATGCATGAAAATCTCCATCAATAAATTGAAACATTGCTTTATCAGTTTGATAAAGTGTCAGAAAAGGTTCTACTTCCCGATCAATAAATATAAAAAATTGCATTTAACAGAAAAAAGTACATTTTTTGTATAATTTTGCACAATATCAAAAGTTTTGGTACCAGGATCAGGAAAATTTTTGTTGTGAACAAATGACATATATGTTTTAAAATATGGTAACATTTCAAGCAATCTGTTGAAAACACTTATATTTTCTAACCATTGATGTTTGCAAAACTTTAAGGAAAATTTTATGCTTGGGACAAGTCTTCGTGATCCATACGAGCAGGTGAGTCCGTAAATAGTGAACAAATTAATCTAAAATTTCAGAGCATGCTTTGGGTTCACATTTTTTAACAGTATCAGCAAAAGTGAAAAAGTCTTTTAAATGAGTAGATTTTTTGTCAGATATAGCTTGTTCTATATATATATATATATATATATATATATATATATATATATATATATATATATATATATATATATATGCTTTTTCATATGGAATTTAATTGTCAATCTGCCCATCTTTGAAATACAGAAGTCTTACTTGCAAAACAAACAATGGACATGCGCTTTTTCTGAACCAAGCAGAAGCTAATCTTTGTATGGCTTTTCCAGAGTCCACTGGTCATTTAAAAGACACTTTCCACTAGGCATATTAAATAATTTATTTCAAACTTTATTTCATTAATAGACAAATTTATCCCAATTCAATTAAATTATACACGATTTTCATCAAGGGAGACGTGGAAAGTATGTTTTAACTCAAAAATTTAATATTTAAACATTATTATTCAAAGAATTTTATACAATATAAAGAAAACAGCAGTAAATAGAAAAAAAATCAGTTAAAATTGCCCATCTTAATTGCGCAACAAATTGATTTTGTTTGGTGATTACTTCACTTAATTTTACATAAATCGAAATACTACTAAGCCGAATAATCATGAAATTACTGTAGCTGAACTAGATTTGGAAATTGCTAATACAAGTCAACAGTTAATGCAAAAATTTAATATCAATCATGCAGCCATCTAAAGGCAATTTTAAAAACTAATACTAAATTAAGTTTTCCGACAATTTTATTGAAAACTTTAAAATATTAAAACAAAAAAATTGAAAAAATTATAGTATATTCTAGAAATAAATAAATTCAAGGTAAGAAAAAATTCCAGGAGTAATTCACGATTCTCAAGGAGTCAAGTAAAAATTCCAGGAGTTTCAAGAGCCCTTAAAAAATGTTTTTGGAATTTAAGGAGTTTCCAAAAGTTATGTGAACACTGGAATAGCTATTTTCGGAGGAATTAGAGTTCGAAATGATTACTTTGTCACCTGAAGTAGATGAATTAACAGATGAAGAAAGTTTTGATGACAATGAAATTCTTGATCCATTTGTAAGGGACATTGCAGGTAGTATTGAAATTTCTGTACCTTATGAAAACCATGATGATCTTAGAGAGAAAGATTTATCAAGCAAAAGTAAAAAGCAAAGTTGCTGGGAATCAGGATCAAATGCTTGTAAGAACATATAATAGCTACTTCTCCAAAGCTAATAAACAAGAATCTAACATGCATTATTTACTGATGTCTTTTCTATTTCGTTGGTAGGGAACAACTTCCAAATTGAGCAACTTCCAATTTTTCCCAGAAATTTCCCCTTCTTTAAGTTATCATAGGGCAGTCGAAAATCAGCCAAGTTCGGTGTTAAAATTTTTTCAGCTTCATAAGTGCCATTGTGTACAGAGATTGATTTTCAGATATAAGAATGTGTTTGATTTCTAATCAAAATTCGTATCGAAATATTGATGCAATCAAAAATATTTTAAGGTTAAAATAAACAAAAATGTTCATTTTGTAATTAGACGAAGAAAAATAGGAAATATAAACCAAATTTTGTACAACATCAATGATATTAGAATTTGGTTGAAATTTACTTGCAGATGGAAATATTTTGACATTTTAAAAATATTTGCAAAAATTTTCGTAGAGGTGACAGTAGTTTTTTTTTTTTTTTTTTTGTAATTTGCAAAAGACCGGAAGTTTCTATCATGAAAATAGCACTTGTGACACGTTAAAATATTATCCATAGGATTAACATAACATTAAATTTTCTCCAACGGAGGTCTAGCACTGCCTTTAGGCAAATTTTTAAACAGAACTATATCAAAAACTTTCATTTATATAAATTAAAATATCAGGCATTATATAAAAAGGGGATCTTTGATTATAATGAAATGTAAAAGTAATTTTAAATATGTTTGTTTGTTTATTAATTTAAAATTAAAAAGCTATAACTTGAGACTTAAAAGTTAAAGAGAAAAAATTAAAATGTTGAGAAAATAGAAAACTATAGGAATATTTCTAAATACGTAACATGTTCATCAAAATATTGTTTTAAATATATTTTATTTATTTTAGAAATACTGAACATTAATGCTTAAGTCACTAGTTCCTGGGTCCTCCAATGTTTCTTGACAATGTCCTGATCCCGAGAAAGTAAAGCATATTTATTTAAATATTAAAAAATCATTGGTTGATTAGAGTTACACAAAACACAAATTGTGGAATCCACCATTCTAATTCTATAGAGATGGTTCTGAAAGCAATCATGTCAAGTCAGTCTCCTAAATAGAGGCCTAACAGTCATTAATCACATTATTACAGTTATTAATAACATCTTTTCTTGGAAAACTGGGAATAATTCTCACCTGCCACAGAATCTTCCATCTCTTATCCCTTGAGTGTTTTTTAATATATAATACACAATCAACAATGGGAAAAACATATACAGATATAGATACTATTTGATGCAGTTGATGAATGGATACATTTAATGAAAATACAAACCTGTTCTTTCTTCTACTTCTCCAAATTTTGGAGCATTACACATATTACACTGTTGTCTTCTAGCCCAATTCACATTTCCACATCTTTAAAAAACATAAAAATTAATTATACTTGTAAGAAAAAATATTACACATAAAAAAGGTACATTTTGTGCATTATATCGGTGTAGATGCATAAAAGTAAAGTACAGCTAAATTTAACTTATGAAATCTTAAAATAAATTTAACCATTTATTAAAAAATAAACATTATCATTCTAAAATTATTTCTCTAATTTATTTCATTAGTACTGAAATTTTTGTAAACACATAGAAAAACAAAACCTTTTTTTTAAATTACAGGCATATACTGTGGTATTTATAGGAATATACAACTTACAAGGTAATCACTTCATTAAAATATTTTTTGATAAATTATGAACATTTTCAACCAATTTTGAAAAATAAAAATGTCATATTATAGGCTGAAAAGCATATTACAAATATTTTGAAATCTTATAGTTATCTACAAACATGAGAAATATTTCTTTTGTAATTTAAAGTGAATGATAAGAATTTACACAAGAAAGGAATATGATAAATGATGACATAAGGAATCATTCATAGCTTGAACACTAATACTCTAAAATATAGGAATATACAAAATATGTTCTACTCGAAAAATTCAAAATTTTACAAATGCTTGAAATAATGCAAATTCTTAAAAAAAAATTTATGCTTTAAAATTGTACCATCTGTTAAAATAAAAAATCACTAAATCAGTCGTGAAATTTTCTTAAGAAGAATGGATTTCTTTATCAGTAACCCCACTGCAATTCTTGCAACAAATCTGTTATCAAATTTTTTGCAAAAATATGGTTTTTGAACTTTACATAGGTATATATAGTAATTTACAATATACATTTCAGGTTTTCCCTATTATGAAATATAAATATTATCTTTGTATGCGAATTTATCAAAGTAGCCATTAAAATGCATAAGAGCAACCTTCAAGAATCAGCACATAGTTTACACGATATAAAAAAATTTTCTTGAACACATAACCCCCACACCAATATAAAAATTCAGCCAATCTATTTGACCCTTCTACTAAACTCTGTAACACAACAGCCCATGTGAGCCACACAAGGCTTACGGTGCCCATCTCTATTTTCCTGAGGTGCAAAGCATATGTCTCGATTTGGTGGACAGACTAACGCGAAACCTCCAGTGTTTAGTTCCCAAGCATGCTTGGTACTCAGTTTATTGACCAATTGAAGAGATGAAAGACTGAGTCGAGCTTTCCCATCCCAAAGACAATTTGACACTTCATTAGCCCGATAACTTTTAGTTAAACTTGTTGCGAATATATACAGTAATATTTTCAAACCATGACTTCTATCTCTGCTGATTTATTTCATGCTGACCATATCCTGTGTTTTCTTACTTTGCTTCAAACTCAATTAAATTAGTTCTTAACTTTCAATTTCTTTTGTATATTAAATTTTTATTAATCCAAATCCTATTAAACTGGACTTTGCTTATTCTGGACAACCATTTATATGTACATACATTCACTGAAATAAAAAGCATGTTTGGATAATAACATACTTTGGTTTTAACAGAAGTGTTGACTTTGAATGTGTCAAGCCATAAACTTTTACTGAATGTGAAGAACAACCCAGACACAGATGTTTTTGAAACTGAAACTCTATACATCACCATACACGAGATTGGAAAAACAGAGATATGATTAGATGCAGATGATCCAGGCTATTATAATTTAACAGAGAAGGAGATTGTTGAATGTGATCACAGCAGAAAGCTTTGAATGGGATGAAGTTGTTAATGATATAATAGACAACCCAAAACCAAAACTTAATGAGATTAAAGACAACTTAAATTTTATGATAAACTACACTGAAAACAACAGCAATAAAACCATATCCAGATATTGTGAACATTTGAGATATGTTTGACAGTTAATTGTCTTAGAAATAATCACTAAAATATGAACAAAAGATCAGTAGTTTCTTCCAACCAGTGAATATGTCAAGTGTGATTAGTGAAGGTGAGCATAAACCATCCAATTCTAAGTAGTTTTTCATGTGATGTTTATTATAAATAAAATAATGTATGAACATATTATACTCAATTTTCTCCAATCCAGCTTTATATTTCATTCTCTTGAATTCAAAATACCATTTGTACTGTGTATAATAGTTTCTTTATGTACCTTGGTTCAATTTATATGTTATTTTCTTTAATCCATACCTTCATTAATCGGGCAATCTTGATCCCCAATTAGTCTGGATTAATGATATCTACTGTAATAACCTTTATAAGTTTTATTTTCAACAAGAATAACAAAAATGATCGAGATTTTTTAACTCAAAACAAATTTATATAAGTACTTATAAATATTATTTGTACATACAACAATCAGATAGCTAATATAAATTTTGAATGAAACATGCAGCATGTATACCTAATTCAAAATGCAGTATTTATAATTGATTGTCTGATATCTTCCTTAATAAGAAATGATTTGCCATGTATTGGTTGGCAATAAAATATTGCCAATATAGGAGACATTATATCCAGATACAGATTTTAGCAATGATTCAATTTTGAAATTTAACATTAAATTTATTTATTTTTGAAACTTGATATTAAATTCATTCATACATGGATTTATAACTTGATATTAAATTCAATTACTCTGATAAAATGTAACTGCTTTGCATTGGTATTTTTTTTTCTCCACTACAATATTAAAATAGTTAGAGAAGGGACTAGGTTATGTCAATATAATCTCATCTGTAAACATATTTTGTCAGGCACTTTAAAATATTTCACTTTATCAAAAGAAAAACGAATACTTTTCAAGAGGATAAGCCCAGTAATTTTTAAATGTATTTAATATCAAACTTTAATCTTCTTAAAAAAAATATTTTACTATACTTCATAATTTAATGTGAATTTTTTAGAAATATTATTAACAAATATGTATATTCAAAATTTCCATAAATTTTAAGTTTGGTGTAAATAAATTATGACTATTTTCAATAAAATATAAAAATTCATGATTTTGTGGGAAGTATTAATTATAAATTTTTTAAGTACTGTAAAAAAAAATCCAATCCTAATTTTATAATTTTAAAATTCATTTTTTTAAGATTAAAAGAAAATAACAGTAAGTCATCTATGGCAAACAATCTTAGGTTACAATCAAGGAAAAAGGCCTTTATTAATGACAAATTATCATATTTATAATAATTTAAAGAGCAATTGTAAAAAAAAAACATTCTATAAAACACTATAGAATACTATATGAAAAAGGAATGCAGACTGTAGAGCAAATTTTCAAAAGAAAACAAAATAATACTTCCATCTCAATATACATCATGTTTAAATAAAATAATTATATTATTTTTGTCTGGATATTTTAAAATATATGCTTTAAAAATAAAGAACATCACATTAAAAATTTGCCAAATCAAAATGATTTATATAATGATGCCTCTAAAACAAAAAATTATAAGGACAGAATTTCATTATTCAAAAAATAGGCAAGAAACCTCATTCACATAAATCTTTCTTGAAAGGACTTGGAAAAACTTAATTCATACAATTAATATTTTGACACTAACTAAAATACATACAAATGAAAATTAGACAAAACTAAATAATCTACTGAAAGTTTCAATCAGATATATATTCAATGACAAGTAAGTCTCAATTTTATAATATTTCTTAAAAATAAATTTTTATCTTTCTCTCAAACAAATATTTTCCCGTATTTCAAATAAAGCATTTAAAAAAGGTTCCTATTCTTTTAATTTCCTGCATTTTTAAAAGAAATGTTTAAATATATTTTAATATACAGAATAATACACATAAACTACCTGTAAGTTGTTAAAATAAAAATGCCTTAAAATTTGTTAGTTGCTCCTAAAGTTTATAATTTTATATCATATATTTAAAAAAGTGCAATAAGCATTTTTTAAAAAAATTAATAATATCATAAAATAAAAGTTTTTATTTATAATTTAACTATCTAAAGAAAATATTTAAATCAGTGATCAAAATCAGTATTGAAAAATGTTATACCTTCCACACTGCCAATCATCAGCACTAAAAAGCCCTCTACTTTTTTCAGCAGCTGCTTTGCCTATTTCATGACCCAATTTTTTTCGTTGTGGTATTGCAGTCTTTTCTGTGAGATAATAGAAAAAAATAATTATATCAAGTTAATAAAATAATATGCATTTTTTGTTAATAAAGATGCTCTGTTAAAATTTCAAATTAATAATTTTCTAAAAATTTTGTTAATTAGAAACAAAATGAATCAGCAGAATAGAAATGATATTGATGTTGGCCTGACAGCCATTTAAAAATTTTTAATTCATTACAGTTACTGGCAGTTCTACACTTTATTAAGTTTAAATTAAAACTGTACACAACAAGACAATAAAATTTTAAAACAAACCTTTTGAGTAGATGAAAATAAAATTATAAAAAAATCACCATTTGATTAAACATGGGATTTAGTAGAAAATTTGTAAAATCATTTCTTAAAACAGAAATTTTA
The DNA here is from genome assembly GCA_037975125.1 of Latrodectus hesperus. Taxonomy (NCBI): domain Eukaryota; kingdom Metazoa; phylum Arthropoda; class Arachnida; order Araneae; family Theridiidae; genus Latrodectus; species Latrodectus hesperus. The sequence continues at coordinate 18,890,463 of CM075856.1, forward strand.
CTCTTAAGAGACATATAGTACTTTACAAAAGTATTTTTTAAAAGTAAAAATTTAAAGAAATCTTATTTACGTTTTATTACTTTCATTTACTCATCAAATTAAAATAATATATTGATTATAATTCATTAGTTAATCATCAAACTATTTTAATTCAATAGATGTTTAACATTAGCTAAATACTGCATTTATCAACAACCTTAAGTCTTATTACAAAAATATAATATAATATGAAATTATAATAAATGTAATATAATTATGTGACAAAACATAAAGGTTAATTCAATGAATATATATTATATGAATTCATCTATTAAATTACTCATCATAAATATGATCATATTTTCTGCATAAATTGCATTGCTATTATATATTTTGCTAATAAAATTATGCATATACTTAATAAAATGGAAGGGCAAAACTCCTTTAAAATGTTAATAATTGAAATATAAAATGTTATAAATGTTAATAAATGAAATATAATTAAAATGATTTAGTAAATGTGTAATATTAAATAAAGACTTTCAATCAAATACTTAAAAACAAATATCTGAGACCTCAGTTTGCAAGAATAGAGAGCACTACCTCAAAATTGCAAAGTCTTTATCCCTAACAAAAAAAGCAGCATGTTCTTTTTTATATACATATATATATCCAACATTGAGACAGCGGTCTTATCGGCCATGAGTCCTCTGGCAGCCCGATAAAAATTAGCCTTATTGTGGAAGTTGTCGGGTAAACAGTTTAAAAGAGAAAGCGCAAGACAGATTGTCAAATGAATAAAGTCCATAAAAGTTCCTGAAGGACACTGGGTACAGTAGGGCATGTTGACCATGCCGATACGGCTTAAGTGTCCCTGGAGAAAGTCATGTCCAGTTAAAATTCTGAAATTGTCTGTGAAAATGGAGCTTGGAAGGCACATGGGGAATGAAGAGTTCAACAGGGAACCCCATGCATGTAGAAATAAAGAAAATAAAGTAAAATTTATAATTTTTCTCACAAATAACAAATAATTTTTGATTTATTTGTACAGATAGGAAACAAAACTCTTAATTTAAAAATAAACTTAAATGATAGAGACAAAAATATTAATACAATTAAATTATTCTTCTTCTATTGACACAACAGCCCTTCAAGGGCTGATGTCTTCCCAAGAATTTTCTTCCACTCTCATCTTTTTTTTACAACTGATTTCCAACAAGGATCCTAAAATCCCCTCCCCCTATACACAATCCATCCATCTCAACCTGGGTCTAATTTTTTTCAAGGTGCCAAAGGTTTATGATACAAAATTTAAGATGTTAATGATAAGGGGTTCATTATGCATAAATAGCCCACAAATTTCATATGACTTATTTTAATGATTTTAATATAATATTTATATCCTTACATAACTTGTACAATTCAAAATTATGTTGACATTTTCAGACTTCATTTTTATTTACAGTGAACCAAAGATTTTTCTCAGAACTTTTAGTTTAAAGATAGTTAATTGTTCTGCCTGAAATTTAATAAAAGTCCTAATCTCAGATCCATAGGTGAGCACAGATCCTAATTAAATTTCACCTTTATTACAAGATCAATTTTGTCTGAAATTACAAGAATTAAAATTTAAAAACTCCAACTCAAATACTTTTTTTTTTTTTGCATTTATCTACATTTGATCAATTTTTTGGCAGATTTCTTTGACAACTTAAATTTTTTATTATACCTAAAAGATTGAAAGCACTAAGAACGTTAAACATTCTATTTTGGTAACTCTGGCTTATGTTAGCAAAGGACAATTTAAAATACCTAGTTTTAAATACACATTCTTTTAAATTCTTAAAAGGATAATTCAACCAATTTTTTTTAAAAAAAATATTTTATCATTTTATGTTTTTTGAAGTCTGATGGGCAGTCCAGCATTTCACATTTCCAAGGACAAATGACAATCTTCATTCATGGTTATGTTAACTCAGTCTTTAATCTCTTCAGTTGATCAATGAAAGTGAGTACTAAGTCTACTTAGGGGTTTTACATTAGGCTACTGGGACATATATTTCTCAAATGTGGGCCTCTGTCAAAAAAACAAATATGAACGCTGTTGGTCTTGGTGCCATGGCAGTAATATCACAAAGTTTACTTTATGTTCTATTATTCATCAGATTCAACTTCTTTATTTAGAAAAGAATTATGGCATAACATTGATACCAAGCTCAGCAGCATTTTTAACTGCCAAAAAAATTCAAAAATGAACCAAAAATTTAATAAAGCAACTGTGTAAAAAACAAAGTTACATTCACCTAATCAGTACAAGTTAAATGAAGGAAAACAAACTTATTATTAATATCATCATATATTAAGTAATGAGATAGAAATAATGGATTAAAATTGTTACAGCTATTATAAAAAGGAAATTATTTACACAAAAGCATAAGCAATTAACACTATTAAAAAAATTACTATTTACATGTGTGATATAAAGGTACACAAATCAAGGTTTAATGGTAATAAATTATTTATATTGTATTATAACTTTTAATAATCTAAATTCAGACAAACATAAAAGTAAAACATACCTTTCCCACATCGATTACAAGTACTTCTTCTAGCAAAATTAACATTACTACATCTAGAATAAATAATATAATGTTAGAGATATGTTTAATTAATGATCATTGATTATTTAAAATGATTCTATTATAACAAATCAGTTGTAACGAACGTAATTTTATAAAAAGGCACTTAAATTAAGCAGAATTGTTTTTTTTTACAACAATAAGGATCATAAAAACACTGAAGATACAATAAAAGCAACTATTAAAATAGTGAATAACAGAATAGAAGTTTTTTATTCACAGCTGAATCATAAAAAAAGAAAAAATAATAATTTTTAAAGGTATCCTAAATTTAAGTGAAACTATTACACTTTACACTATATAACTAAAACTTTTATAAGCAGTTGCATAAAATAATCGATCTAGGAATAGAACTTACTGGGTATCTGAACAAATCCAGTCTCCTTCATTCATTTTAAATACTCCACTCGATGACATATATTAGACAGTAATCAAGACAATTTTAACAGAAATTCGCAATTCAAAGTAAAATCACAGCACCAATACTTTTCGAAAATTTTTCCAAATACTGATCACCTTATGTGATCGGAAAGTAGAAAACAAATATTAACCAAAACCAACAGTACCTAATACTTCACTTCATTTCAAAAATAATTATAACGCATGCTGCATTATCATTACATTTGGGTTTCCCACCGGTTTATTTCTTCAGCATTATGCTCATTGTATAGATTTAATTCTGATCATGATCAATGTAAATGCAATCTGCATGCATTTTCTAACAAATCTTTATTTTATTTTGATAAGGACCTGACTTTGACATTATTTCTAATTCAGTTTAGGTCTGGGTTCTGAAATCAATCAGAAAGCAGCTGGCAATTTTCTTTTTTAAAAATAAATTGAGGGTCATAGATTTTTTGACTTCCTTTTTGATAGTTATTTGCTAAAATTAGGTTTTCAAATTTATTTTATTCATGCATCAACTTTTCATTTGTCAGCACCAAAATAATCAGTCATCTTTAATGGATGTTCAGGTTGGATCTATTATTATTTCCATTGAACATCTAATAAATATGATAAATAAATGTCTATTACACGCCTATGAAAGCCTGTTCAAAGATGTTTGCTGGTTGAAAAGTATGAATGTACAATAAACTCTATTAGGCGTCAACTTATGGATGCTAATTAATGAAAAATTATACATTAAAAATAGACGTCTATTTAAGGTTATTCTGTGGATCTCTGGTGTATGGATGGAAATTTCTGTAAAGCGTAGAATAGAGGGCGCTACTACAGAGGAGATCAACAAAACTTCCTGCTTGCTAACAATGTCGCCAACATAATATATGTTGGCGACATTGTTGGCGCCAACATAATATTTAATAGTTTTGCGAATTCTGTTTAAAATATGCGAAATAATCTAATGCTTATTACAAATATATTACTTTTTAATTGCTCTTAATGTTAAAAATTTTTTAAATTTATATACAATGTTAAATTTCTTTTAACATTAAAAAATATTTTTTGCGATTTATTTTAAAGCTTGTCTAAATTTTCTTTTCTTATATATATATATATATATATATATATATATATATATATATATATATATATATATATATATATATATATATATATATGAAAATATGAGTTTCCTTTATAAATTTTTAATTTAAATTAAATTAATGTTGATGATAAATATATAAAGCTTAGTTTTAGAATGAGAGTCTTTAATGATCGATATGGTGTACTGTACCAAAATGAGCATTTAAATTGATATCATGTTGAATTTTTCTCCTTTATACATCTGTTGTATGTATTAATGTTTTTACTTTTCATCCAATGGATCTGGTAATCTTTCCCCAACAATGGTTAATTTTGAGATATACCGCTTTTTCGATTCATCATCTAGATTGCTATAATAAGTACTACTCATCTGAAAAACGTAAATTTAAGGTTTAAAATAAAAATTTCAAACAATTATTTTATTTCAAAAAATATTAAATACCATTTTATAAAATGTTTATTTAATATTTTAATCATATATTTAATGTTATTATTTAAAAACTAATATTTACAATCCTTGATTTAATTAGCTATATATTAAATCAACTCATAAAAATAAGACTTACATTTTAATTGCTATAAAAACCAAGACTTGTTTAAATAGTAATAAACAACAAGTAAATAAACATCGTTACAATTTTGTTCTACTCATTATTGATACCAATTCATATATTCTAGCATGATCAAGAAAATTTTAATGAAATTTATAATACTATAAAGGAAAGCATAAATAATACCTTGCTTAATATTTGAAATGATTTATAGTTCAATCGCACACAAAATATATTTCCTGAAATTTTGGAATAAATGCATAAAATTAAAGAAGAAAATGATTAATAATTGAGATAAATAATAATAAGAGTTTGAATGTGGGTTACGATATATCAACAATTGATCCTAATTTCGCCAATAAGAGCGATTCCTCGCAAAATATGGTAATCCATCAGGATTATTTAAGTAAGAATTAAAAAAAATTTTAAAAAATTACTGAATCACCACTGATTGCACTCTTATTAAAAGTTATAATTTTAACGGATAAAATAAAAAAAATTCCTATACAGAAATAAATACCTAAAAATATTTAAATAAAAATTTTTGCGATTGCATTGATTTTCAGTGAGAAGAGAGAGAACCGGAAGTATTTAAGGTAGTTTCCGGTCAACTGAGGTTTGTTTTTGTTTACACTGAAAACTCCATCCATAGCCAATATCGATGGAAAACAAACAGTCATTGTGGAGGAAATCTGGATATTTTCCTAAATTTAGTTAATAAAATTATATATATATATATATATATATATATATATATATATATATATATATATATATATATATATATATATATATATATATATATATATATATATATATATATATATATATAAAATATATATATAAATATATATATAATATATATATATAAATATATATATATAAATATTATACTTATATATTATACTTATTATACTTAAATATTATACTTATATACACTTATATATATATATATATATATATATATATATATATATATATATATATATATATATATATATATATATATATATATATACAAGCTGACCCAGCCACGCGTTGCAGTGGCTGAGTTTTTAAAATACATTGAATCAATCAATTTTTTACTAATTCTTGGGTTCAATCAAATTAATATTTTCTAAAAAAATTTAGAATAGGTTCATTCATAGGAGATTAAAAATAAAACGTTTCACCAAAATTTAATAGTAATAGGTAAAGTATCGAAATTTTGAAATTAAGCACAAATCAACATATACTTTCTGAATTTACATTTTATTCATCTTATATTAAATTATAGTTTGTAATCAGTGACTTACTTATAAAATATACTATATAAATTAAAGACATCTAAAAATAAATTGTTATAAATGAGGTAGATAACATTGACATCGAACTATTATTATTTTAATTTTAAATTATATTAAAACTAAAAATTTTTTCCGCGGCATTATACTGAAATAAAAAAAATTAAAAGAATTTATCATTTGAATAAATAAATTAGATCAAAATGTTCTACTGAATAAATTAATAATTATCAAATTATAAAATAAAAATAAAAAATAATAAAAGGCTATCAAGAAATACTTACATATTTTCGAGGTGGTATGAAAATTAGTAGAGAAAAACAGTAATAAATAAAATTTTATTTTACTATTTATAATATTAAAAATATTCAAACTGAATACTGCACAATAATAACACAATACAAAGTATAATTATGAAAATGATTCACGAAAAATTGTTATAGTATCATTATACATCATGAAAATATATGTAAATTCTATATTTAACCACGCGCTTGCGCGCGCACGATAATTTTCTCGAAGATGGTATAATCTAGAAAAATAAACACGTCGCCATCTGCCGAATACCTGTGCAACTTAGATGCTAAACCGCCATCTATTAGGAACTTACAGAACTAACCAAAAAAAAAATTTATTGTTGTACTACCCCTAACATTTAGGGGATGAAAAATAGATGTTGGCTGATTCTCATAGATACCGGATAAGCACAAAAATTTCATCAAAATCGGTCAAGCCGTTTCGGAGGAGTATGGCAACGAAAACTGTGACACGAGAATTTTATATATTATATATATATATATATATATATATATATATATATATATATATATATATATATATATATATATATATATATATATATATATATATATATATATATATATATATATATATATATATATATATATATATATATATATATATATATATATATATATATATATATATATATAGATAGATAGATAGATAGATAGATAGATAGATAGATAGATAGATAGATAGATAGATAGATAGATAGATAGATAGATAGATAGATAGATAGATAGATATAGATATAAATATTTGTTATTTTGTTCTTTTTTATTCTTTTTCTTTATTCTTTTTTGTACGGAATGTTTATTTAATTATTACCATTTTGATAAATCGATCGGTAGGTGAATTAGCGTCCATTGGATACACAAAAGATTTGAAAATCATATTGTTGAATATCGTTAAAAGGTATTACTTTCGTTTTGCATTATGTCGGACTTTAACGTCTTTAATCACCGACGAGGCACTTTGAAATCAAAAATTGGAAGATTAGAGGCACCTGTTCAAAGTGATAAAGCGAAGAATGATGATGCAGTTACTTTTGAACTAAAAATTAGAAATGTTCAAGAAGTAAAAAATGATTTAATTGAATTGCGCCTACAGTACCATGTTATCTTAGAAGAAAAAGATGTACTGTACAATGAAGAAATCCTTCATCAAATGGAAGAATAAACCGAAGAATTGGAGGTAAGATTGTAAAAATTAAAATCCTCCTTAAAATGTGAAACATTGCGTATTAATTCATTTGCTAATGAAAGGAACTTTAGTAATATAAAGGTAAAATTACCAGACATTACTCTTCCAAAGTTTTCGGAACATTATGAGGACTGGAATAATTTTAAAACACAGTTTGAAATATTTATTTCTTCTAATGAGCATTTAGATGAAGCTCACAAATTATTTTACTTGCAATCGTCCTTAACTGGAAATGGGTGAAAAATTCAAACAACAGAAGATAGTTTTTCTTCGCTTTTTCAGGCGTTACTGGAGCGCTACGATAATAAAAGGCTTATAGTTAATTCAAATATTTCGGGATAAATAAATTTAGAAAAAATTAATCATGAATCAGAAATTGAATTAAGATGTTTACTAGCAAAATGATGAAACACGTTAAATCTCTTAAATCTTTAAATTTGGGATCAGATGATTTAAGTGCTAATACTTTGATTAATGTTGTTTTACAAAAGGTAGATAAAGAATCAAAAAGGCTTTACGAAATGTCGCTTAAGACATCTAAATTAACCAAGTGGGATGAATTCATTGAATTTTTAAAGGGACATTATCAGTTTTTAGAAAACGTTCACGTACCTCAGTTAAATCCAAAAATGCGCAATAAAATAAAAAGTTTTTTTCGTTAACTCTAATGTAAATAAATTTCAATGTTTAGTTTGTAACTCACCACAGTAATATCATCCAATTTTCAAAGCCCAGAATTGTTAAAGGCTAGTGTGAAACAAAGATTTTTCTTAACTAAGCAATTCAAGTTTTGTTTAAGATGCTATAGTTCGAAACAAAAATTAAATTCTTGTGATTCCAAGTATAAGTGTAAAATATGTCAGTCAGTCTCATTCATCCCTTTTGCAAGACTTTTTGAAATCGGAAAAAAAAATAAAAATCGAAGCTTCGAGCAGCCACCCAACAACAAGAGCAAGGAATTGACCCTGAGGTCAATATTCCCCCCTCAGAGTTTTCAGAAAATAAATGTGCAAGTGTACGATTATTACGGACATAAATCTCAAACAGTAGTGTTGGCTACAGCTCGCATTTTAGAGCTAGATGCTTTTTGAAAGTCACATGTGTTGCATTTTTTGCTTGATAGTGGCTCCATGATAAATGCCATAAGTCGCGAGGCTGCAGATTTGTTGCGGTTAAAGGAAAACCAAATAAATATGTCAATTATAGGATTAAGTGGTTCGTTGATAAATGTAAAATCTAAGGTAGTAGTGGCAATTTTAATTCATCTAAAGATTTCATTAGAGTTTCGGAATTTATAATTGTTCTTAATATCGCAAACATAACCCCCGCATGACAGTTGAATATTAACTTTAGGAATTTGAATTACGATATAAAACTGGCGGGTCCCACATTTTTAGACCTAGCAAAATCGAAGGTTTACTTGGGGCAAAATTGTTTTTCGATTAATTAAAATCCGAAAAATTTAAGCTTATGGATTCTCGCCTAATTCTTCATGAGAGTGTTTTCGGTTTTATTGTTAGTGGCTCAAATGACGTTTCTCACACTAGCAGCAATCATTATTGTGGACTGATACAGGAATCAATTAACACTGATAAAACTGTTTGCAAATTTTTTGTACTTTAATAAATTAAAAATACAAGTCCTATTTTAAGTTCAGAAGAAATGGATTGTGAAGAACACTTTATAAAAACGTATTCTAAAGCACCTGATGGCCTATATATCGTGAAAATCCCCCTTTAAAACTGATCATGTGTTAGGAGAATCAAAATTACTGGCATCTAAGCAATTATAATACTTATGCAAAAGGTTAGAGTGCAATTCTCAAATGAAATCATTATATGAAGACTTCTTGCGAGAATATAAAGATCTAAATCATATGGAGGAGATATCAGAGGATCGAACCCCAAACATTGTATATTACATGTCTCATCATGGAATTTTGCACCCTGAAAGCAAATCAACGAAGTTGAGGGTAGTTTTTAATGCCTTAGCTCCTACAGCTACCGGTACATCTTTCAATCAGCTGCAAAAGTTAGGTAGAATGCCGCAGCCAGATCTTTTTTCTATAATTATTTGGTTTAGGAAGCATAAGCTTGTTTTTTCGGCAGATATATGCCAGATGTATAGACAAATCTTAGTCCATCCACAGCATAAAGAGATTTACAAAGTATTCTTTGGAGGGAAGGTCAAGACATTTCAGTTAAAACATTCAGGCTTAATATTGTGACATATGGAACTGCCGCCGCACCCTACCTTGCCACGAGAGTGCTTAAATAGTTATTTGAGGAAAAAGAAACTTCGTTCCCAGATCCTGCTTGAGTTGGATGAGATGATTATTATATAAATGACGTATTAACGGGATCACATGATCAGGAATCAACAATTAGTACTCCAGCTCGCCCAGTTACTTGCATGGGCATGTATGTCCCTTCACAAATGGAATTATAATTATGACAGTCTTCTCCTCGAAGGTATCACTAGTAGTGAACAGTATTCCTTCGAAGATCCTGAAAAAATTAGTTTGATTAAGCCTTAGTGCAAGTTACCAGATGAAACTATTTCGGTTCACCTTCTGTGCAGTAAATCCAGAACTGCTCACCATCCAGAATATCTGGCAAGGAAAATTGTACATAATTGCGTAATTTGTACAAAAAACAAGCCTGTGGTAGTAGAGCAATTAATGGGAAATCTTCCTCGGGAGAGAGTTACGGTAAATCCTTCATTTACAAATACTGGCGTAGATTTTGCAGGACCATTCTTTATTATGTATAGAAATAAAAGAAAAAGTTCACTTCATAAGGTTTATGGTACTAATTTTGTCTGCATAGTCACTAAGACTATTCACATTGAGATGGTTTGTGACTTAACATCGCAGGCATTTATTCCAGCGTTGAAAAAGTTCTTTTCCCGACGTGGCAAATGTAGGACCTTTTTCTCCGACAATGGAAAAAATTGTATGGGTGCCCAGCCAGAACTTAAACAATTGCATGGATTAATAAACCATCCGGATGAGGTATTAGGTAAGTTCCTAACCTCTGAACAAATTAAATGGTCTTTTATTCCGCCTGGAGCTCCAAATTTCGGAGGACTCTGGGAGGCTGGAGTAATGTCCCTTAAGCACCATTTATTTAGGGGTGCAAGAAATGCCAATTCAGTTACGAAGAATTTCTTACCACAATTATGGGAATCGAGGGAATCCTAAATTCGAGACCCTTGACTCCAATGTTGTCAGATATCAATGATCTAGAGGACTTAACGACAGGGCATTTCTTAATAAGGTGACCCACAACTACAATTGTTGAAGCAAATATCGTTGATGTTCCCATGAATCGTTTTCAAGGTGGAAACGAGTTGAAAAACTCACTCAAATTATTTGAAAGCGATGAAGCTTGGAATATCTGAGTAATTTTCAAAATTGCAATATAAATGGAAATTTTTAAAAATAAATGTTAGCCTAGGTATGTTAGCAGTAGTAAAGGAGCCTAATCTACCCAAATGCAAGTGTCTTCTTGGAAGAATAGTAAAAATTTTTCGCGGCCCTGATAATTGTGTCAGAGTGGTCAATGTTTATGGGATTTTAAAAAGACCCACTACAAAATTGTGCATACTTCTGTAAATACAGATTAGAATTATAGTACTGTCATACAGTGGTGTAGCGAGCAAAATTAGCGCCCGGGTACAATACCAATTTTGGCGCCCCATCTCAAAAAATAGTAATATAATATATAGAATAAACATGCAATGAGAGTATAATGCAATAACAGCAGCAAAGTATCTACTTTAAAATAATCTCAAATATAAATAATTTTAAAGGCTCAGATTGTACTTTTAAATTTAAGATAAAAATCTAGTAAAAAAATCTTAACTAGAATAGGATTCGGAAATGCATCAGTAAAAATCAAACTTACGGAAATTTAGAATTAGTCAAAGATTGTGTTAGAAAATCATTTTTCTGAGATTCAATGATATTAACCATGTGTTTCGAGACAGAGTACAAATTTGATAAGTCCAAATGTAAAAAATCTGGCAAACTGTAATTCTAAGTGTTATATCTGTCTCATGTATGTAAATAAGTAAATTTAAAGCCAATATAAATAAATTCTTTTGTAGAATATGCTTTTAATTTGTTTTGACATGGAAGTGTTTTTATAAATTCTAATAATCTAAATTTTTCTCTTTTACCAGATCTTTTAATTAACAAAATATAAACGTTATCTATATGAACTAGTTAATATTCAATTTAAAGTTCCGTACTGTTAAAAATAAAAATTAATTATTTACTGAAATAACAATCTAGATTTTAATTTACTTTTAGTAATTTTGATCATTTTGTATTTTTCAATACCTTTTACGTCAGATATATAACTTATACTATTATCTAATATATTGGTCTTATAATATCTACTGAAATGAACGTACAAAAAAATCATAATTATTCTTAAACTGAGAGAATATTGTATATATTATACTCAGTCGCCATGATGTTTTCCAAACTCTTCTGGACGAATTATTTAATATAGTTTAAAAATACTTTATGAAATTATATATGAAAAAACGATTAAAACGATATATGAAATTAAAATATCATTTTTCCACAAAGTAATCAGAATTTATGACATTTCTCATCACGAATTGGGGATTATATATATGATCACAGGATTATCCATCAATAATTTATCACATTTACCTAGTTTAGTGGGGATTGTGCATAATCATAAGTTATTATACATAATTGCCGGATTAGTCACTTTTACCGTAACACTTATCTTATGATTTTACTCTGAGAACATTTCTCCCTGAAAATTTTCAACTTATTTTTAATATGTTTAATAAGACTCTTATGATTTTAACATATATTTCTTAATTAAAATAAGACCTAATTCTTATTAAAAATAAGAACTTATTTTTATTCTGAATCATTTTACGAATAATTTTATAACATTCAAATACATTACTAATCTGTAGCTTTTTACAAAGCATAATAATTTTGCCTTATATCAGTATATTCCTTTAAAATGATTTCTAAGCTAAACATGCTTTCATTATATAAACTGAAATATAAAGTTAGTTAAAGATTAATTATCAAGAAACATTTTATGTGTACATATAAAATATATTTAATTCATTTGATCTTTTAACTTAGCAAAAAGAATTTTTCAACATAATGTAATAATATAAAAGCGACAAAATTACAAGTCAAATAAAAATTATTTTCGAAAATCTTTAAATTTTAAGTATTTTGATTTCAAATAAGTAATTTTAAATAGGCAATTTAATTTTTAATTTCAAAACTATACATGTTTGTTAATAAATATTCGTAATGGCTAAAAAATCTGCTAAGTAAGCAAAATGTAAAGAATAAGTTGTAGACAGAAAATATATAAAATTTACTCAAAAGTCTACATTTTTAACGAAATAACATTAAAGACGAAGATTTGTGAGTGCGAAATGATATTCTAACCGGGTAAATAGTTAAAATAAAAGGAAATTATTAATTTTCCTAGCATTTGGAGGTAATTACTTTTCTATTACCAGCGTAGTATCGTATATCAATTCCAGGAGCACAATTCTCTTTATTAAATATTGCAGAGTTATTTAAAAAAAAAAAAAAAAAAAAGAATTCTCTTCTGTTGGGGAACAGTCTGTAGCTGAACACAAACATTTTCGGACAAAGAGGACAGCTAATGAGAAATACATTTCAACGCGAATTTTTTCACGAATGTAAAGCGGCTGTAGACTAAGTGGTTACAACAAAGTTTGAGGTAAATGCAGAGCTTTCTCCTTTTCTCTGAAGCGATGTACAAGAATATCTCCCAGAAGTTTTAAGTCTCAATAACATCTTTCAGTTACGTTTTACATTCCTGATTTTTCTGATACATTTAATGATTTTTAGTAAACGAAATGGATATGAAAATCACAATATCTTTAAGTTATTTGATTCTTTTAACATTTATAGTTTTTTCATCCTTGTCGGGTCCCTTCTTTGTTTGATAAGGACGGAGCTCAAGGGAAGTTAATTTAATCAGCAAGTGAAAAAATTTTAAATCAAAATCATTAGACTTTTTTTATGCAACATTAATTATTTATAATGTGAGTATTATTCTTTAAAATGAAGTTTTCTACAGATTCACTATATCATCCAGATTTAGCTTCATTGAAGCCCTAAGCGATATCGCGAATGTATATATAATAATATATTTAAATACCTATATTATATTTTTCTCGGATTTTATTGAACACAGCCATGTTAGTTTAAGGAACTTATAATTTAGGAGCTCTTCAAAAGAATAAACTTTGAGATATAGTTTATTTACCTGACAAAATTCTTGGCACTATAATTCCATTATCTTATACTTGTTGTCTATTCGAAATTTCAGTAACATATATTTATAATAATAATTGCAATTATAAAATTAAATTAATAAAAATTGAGAAATAAAATACTTTACGCACATCCATTCATTTTATTTGAAATGAAATTTTTTGTAGATTTTATACCTTTCTCATTGATTATTGAAAAATGCAAATTTTAAGAACTTTTAAAGAAAATTTTCACTTGTATTTTAATTATAGTTTGACAAATTTTTATTAATAATATTTCAGTTTTATAAAATTTGCTTTTTAGAGAGTGATTATTTTTAATCTTATTTTGAAAATATTGTTCATTAAATAAAATGTTTTATAATAACTATAAAAAATAAATATCAAGTCAAATAATATTTTAGAATATCAAATTTTCTACTAAAATTTTTTTGAGTTCCTAAATGATAAATAATATTATGCGAGTTCCGAATGATGCAATATTCATTAGATATCTTGTTTTTTTATTTTGAGTAGAAAATATTTATTTGCTTAATCAATGTTACAATTTTTCATAGGTATGCAACTTGATTTAGACATCTTGTAAAAAATTAGAATTCTAAAGAACATGGTGAATCTTGCTGCATTCACTTATTCAAATTAGTTACTGATTAGATCATGAGCTTACCTTTTTGGAATCTCCCTAAATTATTGATTCGTAAATCAAGAGATATGATATAAACACATATTATTTGGTAAATAAGTAGAAACTAAAAACATCTCATATGCATAAAAAGAAACTGATCAATATAATTTATATTTTAGAATTTTTATCAGAAAAAATTTAACATATTTCTATCATTTCATGTACAAGATTTATTATACAAAGTAATGATACAGCACCACAAGCTTGAGCAAAACATAAAAACTGTGAGAAAAGATAATGGAAAACGCGATTAAAAGAACACACTTTTCAATACAAATTAAACTATACTAACTTATTAATATGGAAATATAAAAATAGGAACATTTTCATTTATGGCAAGTCTTCAACAGGAGAAAATAATTATTAAATTTAAAATATATTTCTCCGAATAAAATTGAAATTTCAATTAAAATGAAACAAAATTTTTCTCAAAAATATTTTCGTAACTACTATTTGACGCCCCTCTCAAAGCGGCGCCCGGGGCACGATAGACCCCCTTGCCCCCCTTCACTACGCCACTGCTGTCATAGCACTGTAGTCTTTGAAATATTATTTATCATTATTATTCTCTATATTGCTTAATTGCATTAATATAATTGTTCTTAACATTTAATACTCTGAATCTGTGTGTTAATTTTGAATATTATTGCTGAACCTATGTAATGTTTATTATTGTGTTAGAATATTAATATTGCTTTTGAATAGTGTAATTATAATATAATTTGCTATTGTTTGATTGGTTGTTGAATGTTAACCACTCCACGGGGGCTGGGATGTTGTCGCCTTGAAAAATTGTTCATAAGGTGATAAAGTGCGTTTAAGTATATATATATATATATATATATATATATATATATATATATATATATATATATATATATATATATATATATATATATATATATATATATATATATATATATATATATATATATATATATATATATATATATATATATATATAATATATATATATATATATATATATATCGTGTTTGTTTTACCTGATGAATGGAAACGGTGTAATATTAAATTATTAACATTATATCATTAATGTCCAAAACAAAATTTTTATCTGTTCTACTAATGACTAAATGTGATCCAGTGTAATGAGGTGCTAATGGTGGGTCAACATTATCTGACCTTAAAAATACGTGAGCGCCAGTTTTCAGTGAAGAATTTACATATGTTTTGAATTTATCGTGAATTGGGGTGATGATTGGATTAAATTCTCTTATATTAATTAAGTTTGACACATAAGTTGAGTTGACACTTTGATTAATTAAATTACTTGAGGCAAGATCACATGGTAATCTAAGTGTGGTACCATACACTAGTTGGGAATTAGTTTTTTTTTTTTTTTTTTTTTTTTTTTGTAGAGAAGTGCGTTAACCTAATAATACGATTGGTAAAATTTCTGTCCAAATTGTTTAATTGTGAGCTTTTAATGAAGATTAAAATGTCAATGCATTCATTAGATAATGCCATTAATTGAGGATGATAAGGCGAGGCTCGAATTCTCTTGCAACCTAACACATTTTATGTTCGTGAAATATATGTGATTCGAAACATCTACCTTGATGTGTGGTCATAGTGACGGGTGATCCAAATCTTGAAATCCACCCGTGTACTAATGCACGAGCAGTAGTTTCTGACGTCATATCTTCTACCGGAATGACTTCAGGCCATCTTGTAAATCTGTCAATGATGGTCAAACAATATTGTTTTCTCTCAGAAAAAGGAAGAGGTCCATTAAAATCAATATCTATGTATGTGAAGCGAGTGTTCGGTGTGGCAAAAGCGCCAATGGGAGATTTAATGTGCTGAATTATCTTAGCTCTTTGGCATTTAACACAAATGCGAACCTTATCCTTAATGTTTTTGCACATGCTAGGCCAAACGAAACGTTTTGTGATTAAATCAATTGAAGTTGCAATACCTGATGAGAAAGAAAGTGTAAATTTTCAAATATTTTTCTGTGCATACTTTTTGAAACAAAAGGACAAGTGTTAGTTTCCGAAATGTCGCAATATAGGTTACTATTTTAAAGAGGAAAATAACGTTTCCCTAATTTTAAGAAAGTATTATCAGTTAAAAGATTTTGTAATTTCTCCTCTTTTAATTAAACCGGGGCAAATTCTTTAAAAATCAAGTGCTGAAGTAGAAATTTCGTCTACCTCAATACGAGAAAGTGCACCTGCTACAGTGCTGTTCGATCATTTTGTGTAACGAATGTCAGTGGAAAATTGGGAAATGAAATCTAAGTGATATAATTCGCGGGGACTGCATTTGTCAGGGACTCGTTTAAATGCATAGATATGAGGGTTTTGGTCACTAAGTATGACAAAAGATCTACCTTCTAACATTTTTACAGTGGAATATATGGCAAATGACTCGTTGTCATAAGTGGACCAATTTCTTTGAAATTTGCTTAATTTAACTGAATATAGGTTCCCAATTGCTATTCGACATTTGCATGAAGGAGTCGCCGATCGATTACTACATTGGAAGCATCTATCCATAAACTTAGTTCTTCTGCTGATAGTCTGAATAGCATTATTTTAGCTATAGCTTGTTTTGAATTTTCAAACGAAATATTTGCTTGTCAGTCCCAATTTAATTGTTCCTTGTTGTTTGCATTGTAAAGAGAGTGTTTTTTTTGTTTTTATGAATATAGGGTGTTTCTTTTTGTTTTTTGAATATAGCTCCAAGCCCTAGTCTTTGGACCAATGTTTGATAAAATAATTCCTTTAATATTATAAAATAATAAGAACTTTTAGTAATAATTTAAATTACCAAAAGAATTCAATTTTTAAGAAGAGATTTACTCTTACCTTATTTGCTCCGATGAATAACGATGAATTGTAAGCCGAGCCACACATTGATATCAGGAGAAAATGTGATTGGCTGTAAAATTTTTTGTTGTGTTGTTTTTTGTTCCAATATATTTTGTTCTTAGTTATATCTAGGGTTATCTGACAATTTTGAAAGGTGATTTTCTTATCTTAAAAATTGATTCTTTACTTACCAATTTGACATTTGTGACTTTATATCTCATCGTTGGAATTGAAGATAAAGCTAAACAGTTGATGGGAAATTAAAGTATTTTATTTAAGAAGACTGATGTTGCTTCTAAATGTCCGAAATGTTGATCGCATTTGCAAGTCACAGTCTTTTTATTCCACGCTAACTTCCAAAAGTTAAGCACAAAGATGTAAAATGCAAACAAATTGACAAATACTGCTTTGATTGACACAAAATTTGGCAGTAAAGTAGAATATATATTTATGCATAAAATAAAATCAATAATTATAAGCAGAAATGAAAACAATATTAAATTTTTGTAAGTTATAAGATAATGACATACTGGAAATTTAAACAGAATGATGTATAAAGTGAAAATAAACAGGATAAAATGAAAAAACGGACACTAATAGGGTATGTGATCCCCCCTTATCTGTATACAAAGTTTACACCTGATGACCATGCTTTCAATTAGTAGGTAAACCATCTCATAATCAAGCAATAACCATTCTTCTTGTAGAGCAGTTTCCAGCTCAATAAGAGTGGCTGGAGGTGGGAAACGTGAAGATATAGCACGGCCAAGAGCATCCCAACGATGTTCAATGGGATTAATGTCGGGAGAATATGCTGGCAACACCATACGCGTAATTCCTTCGCTCTCCAGGTATTCATCGACTATGTCAGCTCTATGGGGACGTGGGTAATCGTCTATTAAAACAAAAGTAGGGCCAACTGTTGCAGCGTACAATCTCACAATGGGTTCTAGGACTTCATCTCAATACCCGACAGCCATCACAGAACCCTGTTTAAAGATGTGCAGGTCGGTGCAATATCCTAATAAAATCCCTGTCCACACCGTAATTCTTCCGCCTCGTAATGCGTGATCTTCGGTAATGTTTTGGGGCTGATTGCATGTTCCTTATTTACATCATATCCTTATATGCTTTTCATCAGTCTCCAGAGCAAATGTTGACTCATCCGTAAACATGACATTGCCCCAGTCAGGCACAGTCCTATTGACATGTTCCTGCACCACTGTAATCATGCACCTATTCATTGAATGGATTGACAAACACAAACTCGAGGTACCCGGGCGTACAGTAGCTGCAGATATCACTTTACCAATGGGTGCTTTAATTATAGATGTCACACGTGTGGAGGTCGTTCTATGATTCTGCCTGGCTAAAATCGTAATATATCTAGCTTCCGCGGGGTTTGTAACCCTTGGGCGACCGACTACGGACCTTCGGACTACTGTCTGTGTGGTTTGGAATTGTTTCCATAAACGTGAAATTACAGAATTATGAACGCCGAAGGAAACAGCAACATCTGAGACCGACTGTCCTGCTTCAATGCACCCCACAGCACGCCAGTGCTCAGAATCTTATATTCTTCTTCTGGAAGTCATAGAAACATGTATGTCTTGAAAACAAATTGTACGGAAGTTTTAAACACCTTCTATCAGCACATACTGTCATCAACTTCTATAACCCTTCGTAAAGCTGTTATCTTATAAACTGCCCTTTTTGCACATTTCTTGACATGAAAGCGCAACTGGCTGTTACCTAACATATTTGCATACTTCCATCTACCTCTGCAGCTATTTGCATCCTTTTCAATTCTGATTGGCTTCCGGAAATTAGTATTTTCATCTTCGTGTTTAACTTTTGTAAGTGAGTATATATAACTGTATTAAAATGGGTATCCGCGAAAAAAGAAATACATTAAAATGTTACGGTTAAATTAATCAAGCAGAGAACACTTATGATTTCAATGCGAAAATGTATGCCAGAATATTCTGTTTATTATCATTTATTTCTTTTGGAAGCAAAAAGTAAGATAATGCATTGGTCACTTGTATAAGTGTAGATATAGGAATCAACTTAGCATCTCACCAGAAACTGTTTCTGACTGGTGTGGTTTTTGCCGAGAAGTGGCGGAAATATATGCTAGTTATAATAATCGGTAACTTGGTGTGTTGTATCATGTAGTTTCGTCGAAAAATTAAATTCATTTAAAAGTTTTAAGGAATAAAGCACAGAAAATATTTGCTTCTAACTTATTTCACACAATATGCTTGCTATACAGCCATATAGCTGTAAAGCAAGCATCTAAATTAAAATACGCATCAGATACAATAGACTGAATAGAAAATAGAAACATATAATTTCAATCAATGAAATGTAGCCCAAATGAAAAAGTATTTTTAAAGATTATCACATGCTATGCCCTAGTAGCAATATAGCTTGGCTCTATCTTGGCCAATCATAACTGTCTAGACCCAGTATTGGCAGTCTATATTGGACCGATCCTGGATGGCATACATTTCATTATGTAGGACCAATGTGGGTTACCAAGAAAAGCTGAATCTTGGCAACCTACATTGGACATATCTTGGGTAATTAGTTTGTCTATATTATATATAGCTCATAATGATAACGAAGGATTTTATTTTGAATTACTAAATTAGAAGAAACTGTTTTAAATTATTGCAATAAATACGCATTTTTTTCATTTAAACCTGTATTGTTGCATCCTACATGAGTAAAATAAGTGTCATGCTTAAAACGTATTACTTTACATTCCATTGTGAAAATAAACTTTAGTGATAAATTTGTTATTCTTTTAAGCAATATTTAAATAATTTAGCAAAATTTGCAAATTATTTGATGAAAATAAAATTATGTTGAAATTAACATTCAAAAAGAAAGAGAAGTGAAGTAAAAAACAAATAATTATTTGCTACCTACCAATTGTGAATATATAAGGGATTTAGCATATAAATCTAATTATTTTATATGCCATACTTTAAATAATCATATTAGCAATTAATTAATTTGATTTGCTTAATATTAAAAGAGAATCATGTTTCCGCATTCCGTAACACACATTAACTCAAACTGTCAATCTTTGTGTATTAGGACATTTTTACATTTTACACTATATTTTTCACTAAATAAATGATTCTATTCTATTCAGTAAATTCCAATAAAATTAAGATGCAAATTTTGTTTTTTACAAGAAACTGAATTGAGAATTTATTAGCTTAAAATCATCTTTCTACTTATGTCTCTAATGAAGAAAAAAAAAATTCCTTTCATATTTCTAACTTATAATGAACTGATTATATCTAACAGAAAACACTTATTTAAAAATATTCATTTAAATGTTAACTATGGTTTCTGAATATTTTAACTCTAGTTCATATCTCGCTGTGAGACTTTCAAATATTTTTTTCTTTCACAAGAAACAAAATAAACAAAAACAAACTCGTACATTATTTGTTAAGAATTCAACATTAATTTTGAACAAGTTAAATTGCCTAGCTGTAGAAATATTCTATTCTAAAAATATTAACTAAACAGTGGAACTGTTTATTGAAAAAAATTTTATTTTGCAAAATGCATATATTTTTGCAACATAGATAATATATATGTTATTTCTTTATATAATTCTTAAAATTCATTCTTAAACGTTTCTCTTAGCTATAATTACTGAAGCTACCTCTTCATTATAACTGGTCAAGACTAAAACCGCGCCTATAAAATTAACAATAAAAAATTATTAGAATAAATAATACTTTTTCACATACGCATACATTATATTTAAAAATAAATCAAAGTTCTTTTTTTACCTCAAAATAATTTGTTAAATTTAAAAGGTTTCAATATTAAATTTATTTGCTGCATATGATATTAATTGTTGACTCTTCCAACTAAAAGCATATGATATTACTATAAACAAATACTAAATTTTATTATTGTAATTGATCATTAAAATATTATTTGTTACCCTAAAAATTATTATAGAAATGAATAGTTGAAAGAAAAATATTCTATGAGGAAGACTTTCCCACAATTATCGCAATATTCTGGAAATGGTCATTAATTAATGTCCAACATAAGTATAAGAACTTTTTTAGTATTGTATTTTGACCAGACACACACACACACACACACACACACACACACACACACACACACACACACACACACACACACACACACACACACACACACACACACTCTCTCTCACTCACACACACACACACACACACACACACACACACACACACACACACACACACACACACACACACAATTGCTTAAAAGTTGGCATAAATGTTATGAAGGATCTAGATTAATGTTTCAAATGTTACTTAATGTGTAGAGCTAGTGCTATTTTAATGTGTAATTAAACAAACAAACAAATAAATAAATAAGTAAAAATAAATAAATAAACAAATAAAAACGTGCAATTTTGTAGACATCTTTCAATAGGATATAACTTTATGATATGTTATAAATACAAAACTACCATTCATCATACCTTTAAATAATAATTAATCATAATAAGTAAATTACATAACTGATCTATTGATGTACTTTTAAGCATAGAATAATGAGATTCATGGCAGATCGGAAACATTTCAGAGAGTTTGGGAAGGAATAATTTACACTGGCTTCAAATTTCTGTTAAAAATGTAAATAACAATTCTTTGTTTATAATTTTTTCAATAGAACTAATATAGTTAAAAATTACTGATAAATATAGCTTTAGAGTTTTGATAGTTATTTTGAATATTTCAGGTAATTTATAAATCAGAATGAAACTTCTAAAGCAACACTCGTGTCCATAAATTAAGAATAATGCAAGTTCAGGCAAAGAAAGAGACAGAAGTCATACAAATAGAACTTATTTGTAAAGTCTATTTATTAAACGAAAGGTAAAGAGCAAAAAAGATGATTTATGTTTGACATCATTAATAAAAATTGCGATTTTTTTCTCATTGGAGCAAATTTCAAAAGAGAACCTGTTTACAAAAACTAATATAACATGGCTGGTATGATGGTTAATACATAGTATGCCCCCCCAGGCGATGCAATACAGGTCATACAAAGACCTATGTATGCAGAGTATCAAATTATCGATCTGATCTTGGGGAATATTACATCACTCATTAAGCAATGTTCTCCAAAGTTCCAGTAGACATGTGGCAGGGGGTTGACAGCCTGTAATTCGTCTGCCAAGCACGTCCCACACATGCTCTATTGGATTCAAGTCAGATGAGTATGTTGGCCAGTCCATACGGGTGATATCCTCCGATTGAATGCATTCGTCTACAATGTTTGCATCACGAGGACGGGCGTTGTCCTCCATAAGCAGAAATTCTGCACCTATGGTGCCCCGAAACAGATGTAAATATTGTTCCAGGATGATATCCCGATAGATGTGGCCTGTCATGATTACATTTTAAACATTCAGGTTAGTTCAGAAACCCAGAATAATTCCTCCCCAAACGAGCAATCCAGCACCACTGTAACGGTGTCATTCAATGGTGTTCTCTTAGTGTTAACGGGTACCTGGCCCTCTCCATATGAAAGTCCGATGAGAATCAGACTGAAAGCTAAACCTGGATTTGTCGGAAAACATCACACAATACCACTGTTGTGGTGACCACAATGCATGCTCTCCACTCCAGGTTAACCATAGGTTACAATGAGTTGGGTGAGTGGAACACATCTGACTGGCCTACGAGCATATAGACCAATGTGCCCTAAGCGTCTGTACATGATCTGTCATGAGATTGACGTCCGGTAGCTGGAGAGAGCTGATGAGACAGGTCTGATGCTGTGCTCTGTCTGCTTCTTTAGGCTGTAATGCCATATACCGGTCCTAATTCGGTGTTGTAACTCGGGCGGCGACCTGTGCTGTAACGTCTACTCACATTACCATCATCTTGGAACCGTTGCCAAAGCTTGGAGATGACACTCTGATCAACTCCAAGTTCCTCGGATGCTTCCGGCTGGGTATGTTCACATTCAAGACTGCCGGTAATTCTACAACGTGAAGCATCATCCAAATGCTTCCTTTGTACCATTACTATGCAGTTATTGCACTGAAAAGCTTTAAAAGCGCTTGTGAACCATTTTACTTCTTTGCGATTACTCCTTATATACCCCTCTCTTACACTCTCGTCATTGTGACGTACTACCGGCGCCATCTGGTGGTTTCTTGTAATTTGCATAATATTCTTCAGGATGTTCGTAATAATTCTACATATGAAATTTTTATTTTATAGTTAAATTTCTGTGGGATTCTGAATTATCCTCAATTTATAGACATTAGTAACAGTTTGAATCTTAAATAAGTTTTATTAATTTATTATTCTTTATTAAGTTGGAGTCATATGTAAAACTCAAAGTTCAAACAAATGGAAATAAACTAAAATTTATGTCATTCGCCAAGGATTTACATACACATATAAGGTACTTAGGAACATTCTTGAAACAGTTACTAATTAATGTCCAATGTTAAAATCATCAAAAAAATTTTAAATACATCAAAAAGAAAATATATTTTTTTAAATATTGTACTTTGATTGGATGAAAAATTGATATAGATGTTATATATGATGGAAATGAATTATATTCATGAGCTCTGTAATATGCAAAGCCAAAATTCATTTAATGTGACCCTAAAGTAAAACAAAATAAACACTGTAGCATTTTTCAAGTAGAAACATTAAATAGGGTGCTTTATGTTATGTTATTAAAGAAATGTAAAATTACAATTAATTATACCTTTAAAAAATCCTTAATTTTTAAATAAATTATATTAAGGTATTTTTAAGAATATAGCCACTCATGCTGTATTAGAAAATTTTAATATAATTCGAAAAATGCATCTTTTTTACACAGGCTGCTAATTTCAGCTGAAAATGTATTATCTTCTCCAATGTTTATAACTTTCAATATTACAAATAATTAGAAAATTACATAAATACGCAACTTTAGATTTTTAATACTCTAGAATAATTCATTAATTAGAAGGCAATTTGAATAATTATTAAACTGTAGTAAAACTATAGTTTCTGTTCTGTGTGTGATACAAGTGCAAATAATGTGTTATTAAATGTTATGGATTTTATTCTCTTTGAAACTGTAGAATATAATTCTAGGAAAATATTTTAAAGTTACTGCTATGATTCATTAAATACAATATTTTCTATATAATCACATATTAACACTTTTAAATATAACCATTAATACTTGCAAATTAGGATAGTCAAACCTAAGCATTATATATATATATATATATATATATATATATATATATATATATATATATATATATATATATATATATATATATATATATATATATATATATATATATATATATATATATATATATATATATATATATATATATATATATATATATATATATATATATATATATATATATATATATATATATATATATATATATATATATATATATATATATATATATATATATATAAGCCTGATCTCTTTTAAAAATATTGTCCTTTTGATCAAACATGTGAATGTTCATTTCCATGTAAGTAGTTTAGATAGAAGAATCAAGGCATGAAGTTTTGCACTACTTTTTGATAAAAATTAATTGTGAAAGTGCATGAAAAATCATAATAAAATAAGATTTTAAATTTTTATGTTTCCTAAGTTATGAGTGATAATTTAGGGTCACTATTTAAGAAAACGAAACTATTAAGTTTTTGAATGAATGACAATTATCTGGGGTACTCAGAATTATGTGTTTAAATTCACTTATACACAAAATGCATGAGCAATATAAAGTTAAGATGAAAAATGCAAATGACATCCAGTTTATGAGCATCATTATCCATAGCAACATTATATCCCTGATAATTTATTATTATTTTGGATAATTTTGTTTAATGAAATATTTTTTAATCTTCCTTATCAGTAAGCAATAATTACAAATTGGCAAGGGACAGCTGTCCCTTGCATTATTGTATTATTTACTGATGCACTCTGGAGTGCATCAGTAAATAATGCGATAAGGATTTATAAAGGCAATTGGTCAACAACAACGAGAAAAATCTACTACTTTATTTCTATGCCTCTGCAATAAAAATGATACGATTTATATAGCCAAGATACAACTACTTGCTTACCGCTTGTAGTTTCAATAGATTTTCCCTTGATTAATTTGGCTTCAAAAGTCATAGTCTTTGAATTTTCACCACATGTATTCTGCAAGATTAATTCTATATGACGGAGAACATACTCTGAAAATTTTTGTTTACTCTTTTCTTCATATCATCCATTCCAAAGTGCAGTAAAATTCAGTAAGTTATAGACAAATAAGCTTTGATGATGGAAATTAATATCTAAATAAGTTAAAGCATGTTTAATATTGAAATTGCAAATAACTTGACTATTAATGTAAACATGTTGAACACTTTATAGCTCATAATTCTTAATAAATAAAATACAAAAGTTTTTTAAAAAAAACATGGTAAACAATATAAAAACTATAATGATCTCTTATCTTAATATTTTGTTTATCGATGAAGATTTTAAGTGCATTGTGCATGCAAAATTTAATAAGTTAATTATTAGAATAAAAAATTAGCTTACTAATTTTTTGATACTTAAATTTGATTTAAATAAATTAATTAAATTTCCATTTATGCTGAAATTTAAGCTGCAAATTTAAAGTTGTTTTTAATATGTACAACACACATTTGTTTTCTATTGATTAAAAAATTTATTCAATTTATTAAAACATATAGTAATTAATTGACCAATAAGTTTCTGAGCAATGAAAACATTTTTTGCAAAATAAATCTCTAACCAAAATTTCAAATGAAAAAACTTACGTTTACTAATGGAAACTATTAGTATTAAGATGTTAAACATACAGTATAAAAATACTGTATACATAATTGCAATGTAGAAAATGGTAAAAATAGAAATTCCAAAGGAAAACCAAATAAATCGCAATGCCATAAAACTTAAGATTTTTGAATTATTTCTTAAAAATAAATTCATAAAAATAGAAATTTTCAAAGTAACTAAACAAATATTATAACCAAATAAATAACGTTAATACAAACATTTGTTTTTTCTAACACACAATAGCAGCTTTTTTAAATCAGCACGCATTTATCCCAATTATTATCCAAATTAAACGTATAACATTAAAGAAGTATATCAATAAATCGAATGAAAACTATTGGTAATAAGATACTATAAAATGCAGTCGAGAAATACTATAAATGCATCATAAAAAATAAAAATACTAAATTTCAAATGCATCTCTAGAATGCGATGAATTTAAATAATAATAATAGTTCTTTTCGAATAATATTTTGTGAATGCATTTATAAGAAATTTCTATGTCATTAAATCAGTCAAATTAAGTTTACTTATTTTGACTGATATAATATTTGTACAGCCAAATTTTTGTAGTTACTTTATGTATAACAATAACATTGGTTTTTTAAGTAGTATTAAGGTTAATAATTTACCTAACAATTGCAATTGAAAAATAAAATATATCTAAACATTATTTTGATTTCGATTATAACTTAATTTCAAACAGATAACACATTTTTATAGTAACCAAACTTTGTTATGACAAATATAAGAAAAATTAAACTTACAAACACCGCGACTTTTTGAAAAAAATCCTTTATAAAAAAGAAATTAAAAATATGTTGATAAGTAAAAAATAAAACGGTAATGATTAAACTTTAAGAACTGAAGGCTCAAAATGTATAGTATTAAAGGATATTTATTGTCAATTAGTAAGTAAATTCTTAATGAACAAGAATGCAATTAAACAGCTTAAAAAATATGTAGCCATATTGGATTTAACTTGCTATAGTATATTTCGGCAAAATCTTGGCAAGCTCAAGATTGGTAATAACTTGGCTACCTGTATAGGACCAATAGTGGCTTATCGTAACATATTGGGAAAAACTTGGCAACCCCTATCGGTCCAATATTTCTTATCTTCGCATGCTCGGTTTTATAGAAAACGTGGCTGTCATTATCAGTCCATTATTGGGCTCATCTTGGCATGCTGCGTATTGGGAAAATCTTGTCATCCATCATTGGTCCATTATTGGGTTTATCTTGGCAAGTTTGCCAATATTGGGCAAAGCTATTTTGCTACTTTTGTGTTTAATAATTAAGTGAATGTTTGTTTCTTAAAAATTTAAATTAATGTTAATTGTATTAATAAATATTTCATGAAACTATATAAAATATTGTAGGATAAATTTAATCAATTTTTAATTAATCATTTATATAATGATTATGAATTTAATTTTTTTATTCAATTTATCATAAATCTTACAGTAATTTAGTCATTGTTTTTTCAATACGACAGATAACAGAACTAAACAAAATAAAGCAGTTAAAGAAAGTAGTTGGTGTCTGTAACTAATATTATACAAGTAATTTTAGTTGGCCAAGTTAAGTAATCTTCAATCCATGGCACACCAGCTCAAAGACACCGGCTTTCATTTGAGTTAGGTATGGAACTGGATCTTGCCTGCAGTTGGAAAAATTTGAATTTTTGTTTACAATGCAGAGATAACTGACATCAATTATAGATGATATGTTCATGACTTCAAAATCTACTTCACTAATATCTATAATTTATCTACGTAACCCATATTTATTATTCACTTTTAAGGGTAATCGTGAACAGAAGACTGCTTTATCAAGACTTTTAAGAGCACACTTGAAATGTAAAATTGACCGAGGAAAGAAGATCTTTCCCATCTGCAGGAAATGCAATATAACGCATTTTACCCCTGATTATTTATTTTTCTGCTTAGGATTAAAAAAGTGAACTTTTTTCGAAGTTTTCTTCATGTTTTTACTTTTTGTTTGTTCACGGGCTTATGCATGTGGGGAGCCTATTGCCTAACTAGATATAGGATATATAACAACAACAATATTTATGTTTGCTAACTGTAACTGCAATGCTTTACGTAAGCTGGAAATTATTATTTAATAATTTTTTAATTTCTGAAGATTTTTGTTTTGATGTGTTGAAAAAGTTATTCATTTTTATGCTGTGGAATTGAAATTGTTATAATTTGATTGTAAGTATTTTATTAATAATATATTCTATCTTAAAATACAGATAATTTGTATTTTTTCGTTACTTAACGCTGATATGATTTTGGCGCCAGTGGTATTTTTGTGCATTTATGTTGGAGTTTTTATGAATATAAAGTAAAGATGTTTCTTAAGTTCATATGTTTAATCTATTATATTTTTCTTTTCCCGTATCTGAACTTTTTGCTAGTATTATTTACTTTTATAAATCTGTAAATCGTCATGGCTTAACATAGCAGCCATTGTTGCGATCTATTAAGTAGATGTTTTAACGGAAGGGCGTTCGTTGAATCCATTTATTTCTTTGTTGTATACTTGTTATGACATCAGATCGTTCTTGAACGCTTTCTTGAAGTCTTATTTTAATTATTTCGGTCTGTAATAATATTTGTTTTTTGTTCGTTTCTCTTTGATTTGTTGACCAATTTCATTTTGTGCTTAAGATCATTGTATTTTTTAAATTTTAATTGTTTTATTAATAATGCTACTAACTACTTTTAATCATGCTTATTTAAATTGATTACGATAATCGTTAGATTGTTTGTTGGAATTGTCGTTTTGATCAATTGTATTTTTAATCATGAAAATTGCAGTGGAAAGTTGTATTCAATTAAAAATAATTTTATGCATAATACTGTTTTCAGTTAAGTGTAATTTTAATTATGTAAAAAAAGCTTATATATTTATATGTGTATATATATATTTATACATCATAGATGTTTTTTATAAAATGAGTAAAAGTATATTGCAATTTTTTTTACTTCGCTATTATCAATGGTAAAATAATTAATATATCAAGAAATTTTAATTAAATATTTTTCTTAAGTCATTATTTGCACAAAATATTAGTTATTATTATTATTGTATTTATGAATAACCATTATCTATGATTTTTTTTCTGATCATGAAAAACACATATGAATGTTAACATAAAAATTTGATTAAATTCCCAGCTATAATGATAAAGAAGTTAATGTTTGATTAAATCTCTCAAAAGTTGCTTGATTCTATCTAGCTATTTTTGAACACATTGTAAACGAATATATTCAGTATGAGGTTGGAATTATTTTTTTTTAAATTTTCATTTAATAAAAGTAACTTATTTAAGTCAAAATTATAATTTTAGAATTTTAGCAGAGTAGTTAGGAAGCGATTAGGAATATAATTTGTAATTTAGTACCTGATAAAGATAAACAAATGAAGTACAAAATTAATAAGTTCATACATTTTAATTTTGTATATTGTAATTTTATGTAGTATAGTTTACATATTGTAATAACCTGATTATTTTTTAAAAAAAATTTAAATTTCACTGTACATATTATATGTTGTCACAAATAATCTGATTTTAAACATTCTCTCTCAGAAAAACTTTCAAAGTTTCGCTAGAAATGCTGTTCATATATGTTTTATAAAATTAATAACAGATGACCCCACAACTGCGCTGATTTATTTCAGCTATTATCAGTTTTTTCCAACTATGTTCAGGAATGAAATTGGTTCCTTAGGAAAGAGTTATACTTATTTTCTCCATCATTTCACATTTTGTTTTGACCTGAGCTTGTTTTGTTCAAAAAATATTGAAGTTCGCATATTGTTTTGTGGAATCAAAAATATAAGTTTTTTTTTATCCTACGCCTGACCTAGGCATGACTGCCATTAGTCTGAGACAGCCAGTCCAATATAGTTCTGACAGACAAATAAAGTGAGAAAATATTTTAGCAGAATTTACTGCTGCTATGTCACTAAGTCCAGAACTAGTGATTTCCAGACATGTCAAAGGCACTGCATAGTGGGCAAATCAGGGTGTCTGCCAAATGAAATCTGTGCTAATGCTTTAAAAGTTAATCATGTCCTGTTTTAATTCTAAAGTTGGTGACACCATCAGCTCTGGGCAGGTCATGAGGGATGGAATTTTCCATCAAGTCACTCCAACTCTTTCCCTCCACCAAATCCCTAAAACCCCCTCCTAAGATGCACTTTAAATGTAGCATCGATGATTTTTTAACACTGTAATAGTGAACAGGTGGATCAGACTGTGAGAGGTTCGAGCCATTCTTGGCCATGTAGTCTGCAATTTCATTTCTTGTGATTTCACAATGATTTGGGATCCATTGTAGGACAACATTTCCTCCCCTATTTATCAAAGCATCAGTTGCAAGTTGGCAGCTAAGGACTGGTTCCTTGTTGTTGTCTTCTACCAGCTGGGCTGACAATATAGAATACGCTGCTCCTTTTTTCGAACTGAACCATATTTTAGTGTGGAGTCCGACTTCTTCAGTACACACATGCCATAGGGACCCGTTTATATGGTAGGCAACCATTCAAAACCCATACATACAAAGAAAGGACAAAGACAGTGTAGACAGAGAGAAAGTATATCCATGTCTAAACTGGGATTCAAACCCAAGACTTCCCTATTTGCAGTCGGACACTCTGACCACTAGACAGGGAAGACGGCACCGGTTCCCTGTTAGATAGCATGATAGAAGTGATAACTTTTATAGTGGATTGTGAATCAATTATAACTTTCAAACTAATAATAACTTTCAAAATATTACAATATTTAGATCATCACTCCTTCCAATATCCGTCAAAACCATTTGCACAGTTGCGACTTCAGCCTCATAGATGGTGTAATTTGCACTAACAAAACATATAAGTTACCCAGCATATTTTAAACTTAAGCCATAGAGAAAGGAAATAGAAAAAAATGACAATAAACATTATAATATATGATATAAAACAAAATATGAGCAGCATAGAAGAAAAACGTAACCAATTTGCAGTTCAAAAATAAATTTTTCATTTAATTATTAACAAAAAATGTATTTTATTCTTAAAATATATCTAATCTGATTTTAAAATTTATTAAAAATTAAAAAATTGCTAAGTTTACTTGCATGTATCTGTGTTTGTTATTTGAAGTAATTATTTACTTCCAATCATTATGATGTTCTTTGTCTTTATAATTGGCTGTCAAATTTAGAAGTTTACATAATAAATTACAATTTAATGTATTAAAACTACCAAAAACATATTGAATCACACTTCATTATAAAATTGCTAGAGAATCTGTATATAATATTATTAGTTTTAAAAAATATCTTCTATAAAAAATATTAGCTCCATTTTACTATTTTCTTATGTAATGAATATTATGCTTAACATTTAAAGCCATTTATTTTTTCTTTATTGCTATTTAAAAATTTGAAATTGAATAAGACATTTTAAATAAGTTTCTGCTAAAAAAAATTTTATTTTGTCTTATCATTATATCTGATTCATGTAGATATTTGAATTTTTAAATGAAACATTGATTCTTTATATTATTAATGTGTTACTTTGTATAATGTTTAAAAACTTCTTTATCAATCTTGAATATTAATTTCAGGATATGGAAACTATGTATTTATGTGTGATGATATTTTAGAATATAATATAAAAAAGTAAGGTATGTATTTATTGTGTTTGCTTTTATAAAACATTAATCAAATGTAAAAATATATTTAATAACTTATACTTTTGATAATATTTATAACTAAGTTTATATTAAAATCAACACTTAATTCCATTCTTTTTTATCTTTTAAAGACTATTAAAGTATGTAAATTTATTATGATATATATTTCTAAGTTTCTTTTCTTGAAAAAAATTTTGATTTGTCTAATATTTTAAATCTCCATACTTTTCAGATTATTTAAAAATTTTTATTCCAACTTTCTAAAAGTTTTGTTAAATCTTCCAATTTTTTGAAATTTTGAGAAATAAGCAGAATATTTTGCAATATTAAACAATTAAATATTACAAAAATTAATAAAATTATTTTAAAAAAATTCATTTTTAAAAATTACTTTATTAGGAAAAAATTTTTATTACTAGGCAAAAATATAAATATTGTTTAAACACATATTGACTGAGTGTAATTTGAATTGAAGGCGGGGGGATTCTCATTCATTTAAAACTTGATAAAAGAAAGCTATTATTTTATTTCAAGGTATTTCAGTTATTTTTCTGTATATAATTAATAAAAGTGTTTAGCCATTATATCTTTTTCTAATGATTTGAACCCAGGTTAACTATTATACCTGATATAGAAATCTAGCAAAACTATTACATTTCTAATTTAGTTAAAAATATTCACTGTTTATAATAATTAAAATAGTTTATATTTGTGAGTTATTTATCAAGTACTTATTAAAAATATTAAATAAAATTGTTAGATAGAAAAGTAGCAATAATCAAAATTTCTGCTTGTGACATTTATTAGAAAAGAAACCTGTTAACCATTATTATCATTATAAATTTTACACAAGGTTATGTGGTTTTCTGCTTTTACTGATAGCATGATATGTTTTTTGAGTTTATTAATATATTACTTTATTTAGAAAAGTTAATAGTGGGAGAAAAGTTTTTTGAATAAATAATGAATTATTATAGAGTAAATAATAATTAAATCTCAGTATTTTATTATTTGTTATATGTAAATGTGTATATTATAATTTATTTATATATAATTGTTACTAAATTAACACGGATTATTAAATATTTTCTTACGATCTTGTTTTTTGAAGGATATTTTTCTACCCAATTTACCATGGTATTTAAATGTCCTCTAAAATGAATAAAAAAGGATTACATAAGATTTTGACTCTTAGTTTGGTTTATGTTAAAGTGAAGATTTTGTTTATTTTTAAAATGTATCCATTCAAAAGTGATCTTTTTGATTGTTAAAGTTTTTTTTAGACATTTATTGTATTTATTATTTTAAGTTGAAAAATATTTCCTGTTTCTCTTCAATAATTCTTTGTTATTAAAGAAGCGTCTGATGTTTTCAGGAGAAATTTCAGTTTGGAAAACATTATAACCAAATAGAAGTTAATTCATTATTTGATAGTTTGATTTTTTAGAAAAAATTAACGTTATATTGTTGAATAGTTTATTACTATCTTCAGATGAGAATGGAGAAAATAGATCATCAGATAAGAATAAAAGTTGAAGCTATATTCTGAACAAGTTGTTGAGGAATTTTTAGTATGAGTGTTACTGAACTTTACAACAAAAATTAATGAACTTTTCAGACAGAGAACAAATTTTTAAAGGAACACAAAATTTTCATCTCATTTTAGAAATTTTTTTATGTTGTGATGAAATAATATTTTCAAAAACATGTATACATTCTATATTTCATAATCTTGACTTAACTATTTAAAGTATTTTTTAATAGCTAAAAAATCTGACTGGTATGATATCATAACCATTTATTTAAAATATTTTTATGCTAAAAATTTTTGTGATTAAGAATTATTTAAAATATTTTTATGATTTCTTTAATATGATTTATAAAGTATTTACCTTATTCTGTATCTGTGTTTTTATCTTCATATAAATTATTTTTGGAATGATAAAATTCTATTATAACCATTTACAATTAATTTATTTTTTACAAATTATTTTATTCAAGATTATTTTGATTTATTGCTTATAACTTGCAAGAAAGACTTTCAACTGGAACTCAATAATAATTTTTCATTAAATAGTGTCTTTCATAAATAAAACTTTTTTTAGAAATTAATTGGTTCTCATTAAAAATTACTGACCGCTTATATGAGGCAGATTGTAAATATTGTTTAAATTTGTTTAATTGTTCCTGTTATTTTTCTATGTACATTACTTATTTGTGAATTATTTGAAAATTATATATGTGCTTCAGTCTTTTAAAATTTAGAAAAAGACTTTTATAATTAACATTGACATCTTAGTTGGAGTACTGAAGCAATGCATGGTTATATATGTGCATGAAAGAGTTAAAAGTTAGTCTAGCTTATAATACATTTCTAAGGGATTGAAGAATACTATCTTCTCCCTGAAAGAATAACTAAGGAAATTATTACTTTATTATAAGCTACCATCTTTTTTAAATTTTTTTCATTGCAGTTTCTGCACAATTTTCTCAGCATGTCAACAATCACAGAAAGCTTGTTTGGTCCTAGTAACCGAAGACGTTGCGTGAAAGGAAGAGCTTCTTATATTGAATCTGTTGATAATTTTATAAGTATTGAAGATGCAAAATTTGATGATTTTAACAGTAATGAAAACAGCTGTAATGATTTTAACTTTACTGATAGTGTTGAGCCAGAGGAAATTGATGATGAACCTGTCACAATTGATTTGTCAGACTTTCTTAAAGAAAATCCTTTATTAACTGAATCAGCTCAAGATAATGCAATAGAATCTAGTGCAGCATTATCTGATTGTCATTCTCAGTTTCGTGTTACTAACTCTTTTATGGACACAAATCCAATTGGAATTGAGAATGATACTCTAAACAGTAACTTACCTTCTGAAGCTAAAGTTTTAGATCATCCAAATCCGACATCATTGTGTGATGTTTCCAATTCAGTATCAGATACAGATTCTACAAATTTACATTCTGAAAATAATACAACTATCGAAGAAGTTTCAATAACTAAAGAAAATCATAATGCAAATGTAATAAAGTCCCCAAAGAAATATGTTAAACCAAAAAGTCCGTTGGGTTTTTCCAACCCATTGCGCAAGTATAAAAATTTCTCAAAAATGAAAGATTTTATTAAAAATAATATAAAAGAATTTGGGAAATATCCAGTAGTGAAATGTGAAAAGCTTGATATAGAAAATTTTATAAAAAAGAACAATATTAAAGTTAGTAATTGGCCTTTATCGCAAATGAAATCATTGAAAAGAAATAATGTGAATTCAAACAAAAATAATGGTATCAAAAAGAAAATACATTCGAGACCAAATTCGAAAAATCATAAAGCTTTTCAACCAATTAGTTTTAATAAACCTACTTCAAAATGGGACAAATCTTCTATCAATAAATCTTCCAGTATCTTAATAAGTC
Organism: Latrodectus hesperus; assembly: GCA_037975125.1. NCBI lineage: Eukaryota > Metazoa > Arthropoda > Arachnida > Araneae > Theridiidae > Latrodectus > Latrodectus hesperus. The sequence continues at coordinate 18,925,774 of CM075856.1, forward strand.
CTGATAAACTTCAGTCTCAAGTAAGTTCATTAGAAAATAAAACTGTCCCTCGATTTGGGGGCAATATAATTGATAATTCATCAAGTTGTTCAACACCTATGCCACATTCTGTTATAAAACAAAGCATTATAGGAAATGAGAGGATAATTAGAATATTAAGCTCTAATGTTTCATCTGCACAACCAAGTAATTTTACTATTCAAAATTACAAGTTACCTATTGTAACAAGTGTTAATAGATTAAATGATAAATCAAAAACATATCAGATAATTTCACCCAAAATTACTTCAGCTGTAACACCTAAAGTTATAAATACTGTTACTACAATCCGTCCCAAACCTGCTTCTGATATTATTACTTCATCAACAAATTCAAGTAATTTTACAGTGATAGAGCCATACAAAGAAGATCCTACATCTCCTATTAAACCCAAACCAATCTTATCTGTACCTGTTGAAATTTTGCCTTCAGGAGCTGTTTCTAGTAACATCCCTTTGATTCAAACTAATTTAGGAGTCGTTAAGAACAAATCCCCTAAATTGAAAGATTCAAATATTGGATTGGTTAACCACAAGTCTCCTGTTAAATCTTCAAAATCTATTAAATCAGTGTTTCTTAATGACATGATTGAACAAGTAAGTAATCCTATTCACCAAGATACAGAAATTAGTTACACTGATTCAGTAGAATGTACTACTGATATTTCATTAATTCCAACCTCAAAAATTGACTTGGATACTGAAAGCAATTTGGATAATTCTCATAATGAAACTGTTGATGATTCTCCTCCTAATTCTGCAGCTTTAATTGTAGATGCCATGAAAAATGCATTTAAAGTAAAAATAAAGAAATCACCGAAGTCCAAACCAAATGTTACTAAAGTTGAAAAACAACAAAGTAACAAGACAGATAATGCTCAAACAGCATGTCAAGCTTATAATTCAACATTAAATGATATATTATTTGGTTTTGGGGGAATAGATTTTGCAGAGGAAATCTCCACTAATAATCCATGTGATATTTCTACAAAAGCTGATGATTCTAATTTAAATGATGATTTTGATTCTTCATATACAGGTAATTCCAAATTAAAACCACCTCTACATCTTTCGAAAGAAAATGTTGGAAATCATTATAAAACTAATAAAGTTATAAGTAAATATAAATATAAAAGAAAGGATTCAAATTTAATGTCTCCTCAAAGTTCTGACACAGTTTCTGCATCTGAAGGGGAAACTGAAGAAGAAAATATGTCTCGGAATGTATCACAGGATTCAACCTGCAGTAAAGATGAAAGCTTTACAAAAGAGAATAATTTAGAAATAATTGAAAAGCACAGTCATACTACTTTATTAGATTCTTCTGTACCATCAGTTCTGGTAGAAAATGTAACCCCTTCTACTGAAAATAATGAATTGCTTCCAAAAAATAAAGAACTGCATTTATCACCCAAAAAGACTAAAAAGTCTGTTACAAACTCTTTACTAAGTCCTACTGAAGACATAAAACAAATATCTGATGTGTGCAAAATTAATAAGTCAGAAACTGAAAATGTTCAGAAACCTCGAAACAGTATTTTACGTACTCGTCAACAAAATTCAAGCATTTCAAAAGAATTGGAGTTACCACAAAATAGTCTTCTGAAAGCACAGGACAAATCAAAATCTGAAATAACAAGAAGTAATTTAAAACGAAATAGTCAACAAAAATCAAGCACAACTTCTCTTCCTAAAGGAAGAAAGCATGTAACATATCTGCAGTCAAGGTTTAAAACTAAAAGAAAAAATGTTCCTTCTAAATCCATTAATTCTAAGAAAAAATCCAACAGACCAGTTGATATTATTAGTGAAATTAAAACTATTACTGGTGGAAATCTTTATAGCAAAGGCAAAGAAAAAACACAAAAACAAACTAAAGAAAAATCTCTAATGTCTGAAACTGACAATATTAAGAAAGCTTCTGGTGAAGATTCTTCTGAAAAGCTATTAAAACGAAAGAAAAATACAAAATCGATTAGTAAAAATAAAAAGAATAAATCTAAAACATTAAAAGTTTTATTTAAAAAACACTCAAATCCAAAACCTTGTTTACAAACTCCTTTAAGTACATATGACCATACATTGTTTCAGTCAATTAATACGAACTCAGAGTTAGAGAATAACAGTCTTCATTCTACTTTCAGAGAGGGAGGAAGTGGAAATATGGGAACACCCAATGAAGATGGATTTGTTCATGATACTGATGCTCCATTTCATGCCCCGAAGCAGGAGGATTCTGAAAGTGAGGATAATGTTGAAAAACAGGATCTCTCTTGCAAGCCATTTGATAATACATGTTCTGAAATGTCTGTAATTTGTGCAGAATGTTCTGTGTCTGCCAGTGAAATAACTGCACCTGAAGTGTTAACTCCTGAACCTGTATGTACAACCTTAGATTTGCTGGATGAGTCGACAGTTGTAAAGACATCTCCTACAAACACTGAAGAAGAAACTTTCAGTGGCATGGCAGAAGATAATGATTCCCGGAGTGATATTAATCATTGCAGTTTAGATGAGGTTGAAAATGTTACATTGGTGTTGGAAGATAAATCAATTGGTATTGACTATGAATATGGTAATGATTCTATTAACACAAATGTTGAGGAAAAAACTGATATTTCTAAATCTACCTCTCAACTAGATACATCAGATAAATCTTCAGCAGATGGTAAAGAACTTGACAAAAAAATATGTTTAAATAATGAACTTCCTTCTGATAATGAGAATTCTAGCAAAGCAATGATATCTTCTGTATCAGACAATGAAAATGAAAGTAAAAATGAAACATTAAGTGAGGAAATTGTAGAAAATAATAAAATGGACATTCCAGCTGAAAGAGAGGATGAGTTACCAACTGTTGAATGTGTACATGAAAATAATAAAATCATTGAAGAGAGTACTAATTTAAATGCCGACAATAGAATTGATAGGAATGTTGTATCCTCAGTTGAAATGAAAAATGTTGATTGTAACAATACATTTTCCATTGATTCAGTTCAAGAAAAAAGTAACTTAAAAGATTCTGATGAAACAAGTGATATTACTGAAACAATTATGGATAAATGTATAGAAGATGTTAGAAATGTTTCTAAAGATGACATTAAATTGGCAGCAGAAGAACAAAAGACAGTTAAAGATGAAACTTTGAATTCAAATACTGATAAAGCTGAATCTGAATTGACTTCTGAGAGTTCAATAATAAATGTAGATAAGAAAGAAAATGTTTCTAAATCTGCTATTACTGCAATAACAAAAGTAAAATCATGTCCAAAAGTTAAAATATCTGTTGCCAAATTAACTAAAATGTCTTCAGGACAAAGCAGTTCTAAGAGGTGGTATATTTCCGAGAGAAAATCTTCTACTGAAACTGATCAATCACCTGGAATTCCTGATGTTAAATCAAGTGAGTCTGTAGAATCAGTTCCTGATGTTAAATCAAGTGAGTCTGTAGAATCAGTTCCTGATGTTAAATTGAGTGAATCTGTAGAATTTGTTACTAAAACTACTAAACATTCCAGCAGAAAACGCAAATCGGAAAGATGGTATGTATCTGATAAAACATCAAAAGATTTTGTGCAGCCATTACTTACCAATGATTCAGAACAAAGTTTATCCATTGAAAATCCTGTAGAAGGAAGACCAGTTTCTCCAACAGTTAATTTTCACGAGAGTGATAAATCTAAAGATGAAATTTTTGCTCCAGTAATTAAAAATTCTACCTCACTTTCTGAAAATCTAAATTCATCTGTTGTAATCAAAGAAGAACCAGCAGACGTTGTGGAAGATGAAAAAGTTGTTGAAAACACAAATGTTTCTTCCATTAGCATGAAATCTGATACTGAAATTGTTGCAAGTAGTACTAAACAGTCAAAGAGATCAAGAAAATCTTCTAAAAAGCTTTCTACCAGTATTATAGCTGAATCTGAAGCTGTTGCTGAAATTGCTACCCCAGCAAAAATAGAAATTAAAGAAGTTAAAGAACCCACTGCAAAAAAAGGTAAGATTTTTATTCAGATATTAAAAAAGATAACACCTTAGATGTTACATGCATGTTTTTTAAGATTTAAATTGTTTTTTTAATTAAAAAAATATTGAAAACAAAATGATTATTAACTTATGGATAATTTGTAAAATTATAAAGTTTATTATTAACTTGTAGAAAATATTGTAAAATTATGAAGTGTTCAGTTTGTTTTGCTGTTTTGGAGTCAAGCAATTATTTTTATTTTTCTACATTGACCACAATTTTAAATAAGATTAATTTTGTAATATTTTCATAACAAATTTATTAGTTTTTTAATATTCAAAAACTTTTTAATAAAATAACTGCTTTTATTAAAGGATATATGCAGTTGAAGCTCATTATAACAATCCCATGTTATTAAGACTTTTCCATTATAAGGAAAAATGATAAAATCCCAGACTCTTTTCCTATGTACTCTACATTATTTTTCTTTCAACATAATGACCATCCAGTATCGTCTAATTCCAATGTAGCATCCAAGTTCAGCAGATAATCTTAAGGGTATTTTTCCAAGACGAATTTGTTTCAAAATTTGTAACTGAATTTTATTATTGTATTACCGAGATTTGTTGACATAAAATCTTCATGTTTTTGTTCAAATTTGACAGATGGGGGAGGGGAATTACCTTGTCTACAACACCATAAGTCAGTGCTGAAATCCCAATTCAAGTTATGTATGATTGTTTGATACATTCTCTCAACTTGAAAAGTTAAAAATTCATGATCATATTCTTAAGGTTATTTATTGTCGCACAAGTATAAATGTTGAGGGAAGGAACTATCTGACATCTGGTTAAGTAAAGTGTGAAATACTTTCATTTATTTTTCTTGGTGCAAACTAAACTTACAAACAAGAAAGAACTACATCATTGATATTGAACTAAATGGCAATTTCAAACAAACACTATGCAGTATGGTTATAAAATAAGATAAAAAATTGTAGATAAAAAATTAAGATTGCAAGGTAAGTTAAAATCCCTAAAAACATTGTATTTGCCATAATTAACAGCCTGGATTGAATTAAAAAAAGCTAAAAACTGTCTAAATGTTAAACTATCCAGAAATTAATATTGTAATGGAAAATTTCCAAAGCTTGAAGATGGATTATGCAAATAATTAAAATAATGCAATCAAAGAATACTCCAATAGCAGGAAATTGAAGTCCAAAGTACTAGGTTTTGCTCAACAAATAAACATTGACAAAATTATATTCAAAGGATCAGATGGATGGTTGCAAAAGCTTAAGTCTTTCTTTCTGGAAACTTTGTGTGGATAGTGATCCTGTCAAAGAAATTGTCAAGAAATAGAAAGAAATGTAAAAATAGAAGAAAATGTATTACAGCGAGAAAACAGCTCCAGATAATTTTTTTTCAGCCTAGACAACTATTTTATCGGATGAAACCTGATAGATCTTTTGTTTCAAAAACAGAATTGCATTTGGAGGAGCCAATCAAAGTCTTAAAATTGCTCTACTTGCAAATATGTCAGGCACTAAAAAATTTCCATGTTAATCAATTGGTAAAATAAAAAAAGAAAGCTGTGGTGTGGTTTAAAGGCACCAAAATTTTACCAGTTATCTTTAAAAGCAATTCTAAATTGTGGATGACATCTAGTATTTTTGAGGAAGGGTTACTTTGCTTGGATAACCAAATGAATATCAAAATACAAGAAATTTGTCTTAATAATTGATAACTTTATAGCACATTCCCAAATAAAAGGTTGAATTCTATTACCATGGAATATTTTTATTGCTGTTATTTTGATTTTTCAACCTCTAGATGAAGATACATTATGAGCTCCAAATGTAATTCCAGGAAGTTGCTTTTGTGAAAAATTGTTTCTCTGTTGGATGAAGGTGAATTTATGAAGTAGATATTCTTATGGTGTTTTGTGCCCATAGAAGGCTGTGCCCATGCATGAAATGAAATGACATTAAATAATGGTAAAAATAGATTTTAAGGTGCCCATTGGTAAAAATTAGCAATTTTTTGGCTTATTCAATTGCTGAAAACACGATAGACCAACCAGAAATAAATCAATATTGCTAATGTTATGGCACCAAATTGATGAGAAGCTGATGGGCATCCTAATGTAGAAGCCACCCAAAATAGCATTAGAAATTGCTCCTCTTGCTGGTTACATAAAGCAATTAATTAGAGCTGAGTAAAAATTAGAGTCGAAAATTGTGTTGAAGGAAACAAAATGCTTCAAGAATTTTCAAAGAAAATGAATTGTGTTGAAAAATATTGACAAATGAAGTTAAAATTGATTACGATCTACAATGTTTCAAAAATCTGACTGAAAATGAACTGATTTCACATTATTCAAAAGGAGAAATTGCATCAACATTCTTAGTGCTGATATTTTCAAGAATAAACTGTTTCAAGTGTCATTGGAAACCTTAAAATGTTTTTTTTTGAAAGACTAATAAAATACTTACCCTTATTTATCATTTTTAAATGAAATGGAATATTATATGCTGCAAAAATCAATTATGCAGAAAAGGAAAACAATTATTTTAGATTTTTTTCATTTTGAAAATGTTTTTTACTCTATCTTTTTTCTCTTTTGTTTTATTTTAAAATAGGTTTTAGAAACAATGTGGTTGACAAATTTTACTTTAGACTAAGAATAAATTAAATATTTTATTTGAATCTCATTAAAAATAGCCTATTTCTTGAAGTTTTTAAGCATATGTATTTAATTATATCCAATAAGCCTTTCTCAGGGTCATTGAAGGTTAATATATAAGCTTCTATTCCACAAAGGAAATACAATCTTTTAAGCTTTTATTGCAAATTTATTACTTCAAGTTAATAATTTTTAATTTTAAAATTTTATTACGTTTCCAATTAAAAATATGCATTTGATTTTTAACTTGCTTGTTTCAAGTTGAAACGTTTTTATAAACAAAAATATTTGCTTTGAGTTTAAAATTATTAAGTTGATATAATTCATATATTTATTACCTACTTTTGTTAAATAAGAACATGAAAAAAGTATTTCAAATCATAAAGGCAACATACAAGAAAATAAGTGATAATAAACACAATTTGATGTGTAACAATGCTGAAACAATATTTATGTAAAGTCTTTAAAGTTATTGAATATCTAGATTTACTAAAATTAATATATGTACTTGAAAATAAGCTACATGTTTAGATTTGAATTTACATAAGTTTTGTTTCTACTGCGCTCTGTTTTAAATAATTTAAACTGTTTTACAAAAATCAAATTTATTCAAAAAATTTAACCTGCCTGTCAACTTTTATCACAAAATAAATATTGCCAAATGTGCCAAATGTGATAATGTTTCAAATTAAATGACCATGAATCCTTTAATTCATTATTGATGTTCTCTTACTCATGGAAGGTGTAATTTGTTATGAAACAAACTAAAAACTCCAAATTTTTAAACAAACACATTTAATTAATAAAGATCAGCCATTAACTTACTGAAATAGTAAGGGGCATTCTTCAAACCGAATGCCATTCTAAAAGGTTTATAAACACCAAATGTCATCGTAAATGCAGCATATCTTTGAGCCTTAGGACTCAAAGGTATCTGCCAATAACCTCGTGTTAAGTCTAATAAAGATATGAACTTCAGCTTTCAAAGCGGATTCAACACGCTCTTCAATATTTGGTAATGGATAATATTGCGTTCTAGTAACCTCATTTAACCTGCGATAATCAATGCACGGACGAGGTTCTTTTCCAGGAGCTTCAACTAATATTAAGGTGATGTGTAATCAGATTCACCTGGTTCCACCACCTTCAATTTCAACATCTTGTCTACTTCCGATTTCAGAATTTCTGTCTGTCGTGGGGACATTCTATATGGTTTAGCTATAATAGGTTTATTGTATTCTAACTTGATGTCCAGTTCAGCCAGTTCTGTACAACCTGATTCATTTGAAAAAATATCAATAAATTGAATCAAAAGTCTACTCAATTGCTTCTTCTGCTCATCCTCTAACTTTTCATTAAAACAGCTTTTAGGAAAAGTCTCTAAAAGGGTAGATGAATTAATTTCATAACTTGGGATATCTTCATTCTCAGACTCAATATCTTCTATATCAGAATTAGTGGTAAAAATTAAATTAACATCTTCTGGACGATGAAAATAGGGTTTTAACATATTTACATGGTACACATGTAATTTTTCCTTATTAAGAATTTGTATTATGTAATTAGTGTCCGATAGTCGTTTTACTACTTTTCCTGGACCTATCCAATGAACAGAAAATTTGTTAGATCTAGAAGGTGCAACAACTAACACAAGATAATTTTCTTTAAACTCTCTTTTCGTAGCCTTACGGTCACACCAAAGTTTCTGTTTTTCTTCAAAGCATCTGTCATATTTTGCACAGCTAATTCTTGGCATTTTTTCATTCTATTTAAAAGATTAAAAACGTAAGCAATCACACTATCTTCTTCAATGGTTTTACCAGTTAGATTTTCATATAATAGTGTTACGGGTGTTCTTAAGTTCCGACCATAGACTAATTCTATTGGAGAATACCCTGTGCTATCATGAATGCAAGTTCTAAGTGCAAAAAGTGCCTGTGGTAAAGTCTTCTCCCAATCTGTACCTTTTTCTAAGCAAAGGACTTTTAATATTCTCTTTAAAGTTCTATGCAATCTCTCAACAGGATTGCTTTGGGGATGCTGAACGGAACTATGCACAACTTTAATTCCAAATTTTTCTAAAAATTCTGATGTCAGGACACTCATGAAAGATGTTCCTTGATCACTTTGCAACTCCCTAGGAAAACTCATGCGGCTAAATATCTGAAGAAAAGCATCAATCACAGTAGTAAAACGTATATCTGGTACTTGGATGGCATCTGGATACTTGGATGACATGCAAATGGCTGTTATAATATACCGGTTACCTCAGGAAGCTATAGGTAAAGGATCACATGCATCAACGTTAGTTCTTGTAAATATTTCCGGAATTACTGGAACCAGTTTTTCTCTTTTTCCGAAATAAGCCCTTTTCTTATCTTGAGGCTTTCCTACTCGTTGACATTTGCCACAAGATTTAACAAAATTTTCAATTTCTTTAAAGCAGTTAGGCCAGTAGAAAGTTTTGCATAGCATATCTTTTGTATTAAGTTATACCTAAATTAGCTTCAGTTATCTCATGGCAGATCCGTTTTAGTTGGTTGCGAAACTGCTTGGGCACAGCTAATAATCTTCTTATAGTTCCATCATTGTCCATTTTATTATAAAACAACAATTGATTTATTATAATATATTTACTATCTTTTGAAGATTGTCGTTTAGCTTGCTCAAAAAGAGGTTTCATGTCTTCACTCACCTTTTCTTCCAGAGCAAATTCTTCTGGAGATGTCTTTATCAAATCCATACCTTCAACTTCGGTTTCTAATGGTGGCAAAATTGCATTTTGCTCTAATTCTTCATTTTGTTTAGTTTTGACGCAAGACCTAGAGGATTCTATTTCAGAATCAATAATCTCTTTATTTGTGCTATTTTCCTTCCATCTTTTTTGAGCTCGAGTTTCTATAACATTTATCATATGTATTTTCACCTCTTCATGCTTTTTAATTTATAAATAAAGCGGTTGTTTTGTTTCCCAGTAAATATCTTCCTTGATCCAAAGAATTTCGAAGAACTGCTGCCTTTGTCAAAATGTGACCTAATTCACAATTTATTTCTACCTCGGCAATAGGTAAGCATACTAAAGTTTTATCAAGAAATGTTCTTAGCCAAACCTTTTCCTTTGTGAACATATCAGGTTTTACAGATTTTCCACAAATCAAATCAAGAGTTGCTTCAGTGTCTCTTAAGATTGGCATTTGAATTCCATTAACAGTGCCAATACTGTAAAGAGCCATCAACTCATTAAATGTACATTTAGCAATTTCTTTGGATGCTACCGATTCCAAGTTCTTTTTTATTTTGTCACACTGAGGCCGCAAATGACTATAAGAACCACATTCATAACATTGGAGTTGTTTTCGTTTTTCAACTTCCCTTTCATGTGAATAATTAGAATTTTTATTCTCGACTCTTTTAGGAACATGAGATTTATGATTCCAAACTACTTCATTAAACTTACAGGCACGGTTTTCATTTTGTTGACGTAAACCAAAATTATTTCGAGGGAGTTTTGTAAAATCTTTCGTCTTAAAACTATCTCTTAAACTTTCATATTCATCTATTTTCTCTGCCAGATCATACGGCGAATTTATTTTAAGCCATTCCGCCAAAAAATGTTCCTTAATTTCAATTGGCACACGACGTTTCAATTGATCTGTTACCATTAGTTCCTTAAGCTGTTCAAATATCGTTATTTCTAATTCCGTAAGCCATTCCGTAAAGTAACTATTCAATTCTTGTGCATAATTTCTCCATGATTTTTCTGACGTTTTCTGGTGTTTAAGAAACAATTGTCTTAATTTTTCGCTATTTAACTTGAATCGTTTAAGAATAATTTTCTTCACGTAATCGTAATCATCAGCCCTTTCTGGAGGTTCTCTAGCTAACATGTTAGATATTTCTAAAGGTAAACTATTCTAAAGGTAAACTATTCACTTACAAGATAAACTACTTATTCGTTTTTTGGAATATGAGCCATTTCTGCTCTACGCTCAAAATTTATTAAGTATAAGCTCATCTCATCTTTCCTTTCATCGAATTTTGGCGTTATTTGCATTAATTGAATTTTTTGAGCATGTTCAGTCCTATTTGTAACTGATTCTGTGTTCGAAATTGCAGCATTTGAAGAGATTTCCAGACGTTTCATTTCCAAAATATGTTCTCTTTCTTCATGTCTAATTCTTTCTTCTTTTTCTATTTCTTCTCGCCTAATTCTCTCCTCTTTTTCTAATTCTTCTCTCCTAATTCTTTCCTCTTTTTCTAATTCTTCTCGCCTAATTCTTTTCTCTTTTTTTAGTATTTCTCGCCTAACTCTTTCCTCTTTTTCTTCCTGTTCCCTTTTAACTCTTTCCTCAATTACCCTATCTAATATACATTTTACTTCTTCCTCGTTAAAGTTTTTACTAGTTAAAATTAATTTTTTAATATCCGGGATTTTAAAAGAATCTGGAACCATTTCCCCTAACTCTTCAGTTACTTCTACTAAATCTCCCTTTTTCTCCTGTGCTAAAAAAGCCATTTTATTTATTAACGCTTTATCTCAAAAAAGATGTAATAATAAGAAAAAAAAAAAAAAAAAAAAAACAGACTACACCCACCTATATGCAAAATTTCGTAAATAACTATAGAAATTATTCAACACACTCTACTAATATAAAACATATATCCATAACATTTAAAAAACTTAAATGAAAACAAACTATATTGTAATACAACAAATAGTGTATAAATAGAAAATCATATGTTTTGAAAAGAATAACAAGCTTAATATTAAATCTTCTACACTCGATTTCAAGTTTTTTTATCACCAAGCTAATGCTTGATATTCAGATAAATTGAATTATTAATCCAAAATGTATAAATTTTATAAAATCAGATTCTTATACAAATACTACTATATTAAAACAGAAAATGAAATTATATTATTTTTGAATCCTTATTTATTTCAAAATATAGAACACTACAATTCTTAACAACAATATAAATTAAAAGCTTTAACTAATCTAAATCAGAAATCATCTTTCAATTTCAAATCAATAAATTTAGTTAGTTAATCATAGACGACATGAAAATGCTAATAACATACGATATTTTAAACAGTAAGAAAATATCTTTTCAAATCTTTATCAATGAAAATAAACATATTCGTTTTTAAATATCAAATAAATCAGTTTAATACTTTGCAAGCAAAAATCAAAAACACATCAATAAATCTCACATTACTTTAAATTCAAACCTATTTGTAATCATGTACTTTAGTTTTCACATAACGAAATCAAAACCTTTCTGAAGTATATATTACTTTCATAAAATCTACTTTCTATATCAGTGAAACATTCAAAAAATTATGACTGTAAGTGTACTTTCGATTTTACACATTAATCTATAACAGGGGTGCACAACCTTTTCAGAATGAGGGGCCAAAATATGAAAAAAGATCATGTCGAGGGCCAAAGCAGTATGTAAATGTTAAAGCATGTTATAAACGTGAAAACACTGTTTTTTGTGGCAATACGCATGAATTGTATAATTGTTAATTTATTTACTCATGCAAACATTATACAATAAAGTAATAAAACACAAACATTATAGATATGCTTAAAATAATTTATATCCAGAAAAAAACTTACAAATTGAATAACGGGAGAAAACTTTTTGGTAATTATACAAAGAACACAATTTAAATTTTGAAAAAAATTAGTAAAATTTAATGTGATGGTTATGACTGAATATTTGAAGTTATTGATTTTATGTTGGGCTTAAGATTCGTTGGGGCAATATTAAAACAGAAGAAAGGTTCTCATCTGCTATCCTATTTCTTATTTTTGATTTGTTTAAATTCATTAAAGAAAAAGTTTGCTCACAAATGTAAAATATTTATTCTGATGTAGAATCGTTTTCCTATCAGATTTTTTCTTTTGTTTATTTGAAAGAGTCTCATTTCTTTTTAAATTAGTCTTATTTTATTAACAACATTCGCGGGCCAACTTTAAAGGTGACGCGGGCCAATTTTCACTGGCGGGCCGTAGGTTGTGCATCCCTGATCTATAACAACATAGTTATTTTAACATATTCTTACATGAATTGAAATACATCAACCACATAAAAATTATGAAATACAAATTTATAATAAGATACGCTTTTCTTATTGTAATATTTTTTATAAGATACGCTTTTCTTATAAAAAATATTACACTGTAAATTCGAATACATGAAATACAGAAATTAGGTTTTGTAATATGGATTACATAATTTACAAACTTGTAAACAAAATAAATTGATATAGCATGAACACTGAAAATTCGAATACACGAAATACAGAAATCAGCTTTGTAATATGGAATACACCATTTACAAACTTATAAACAAAATTAATTGATATAACATGAAAAACCATGTAAATAAGATTGGAACTAAATATTCTATAAATTTATATAACATTCCAAACTATTTATTTTCAATAGTAGCTAGAGAAAGATTGATCAAAATGGCCTACCTGTATTCCAACATTTCGGCATGTAATCCATTATAGTGCACATAATTAATTTCCACAGTGGATGCTAATGCAAAGCATTATATAAGCATCGGAACCGCTGCCACCAAAACATAAGTTTGTTATGAAACAAACTAAAGACTCCAAATTTTTAAACAAACACATTTAATTAAGAAAGCAACAAAATTTACAAAGGAGTCATATCTCTCGCGCCTCCGTAGCCTACAAAAATCAGTATCCGTATTACAAAGCAAAACAAAACACAGCTTCGTCAGACCTCCTGGCACCAACCGTCTTCCTACTCACTCTTCCCCATCAGAGGCTCTTAAAATCTGAAGTTGACGGTGAGACATTACAAATTGAAAGTTGCTAGTTATAACTATATATATTAAGCCAATCACTTCTATAATTTTTCCATTACTTTTACAATTACACTTACAGAAAGAAAGATTAATGTACGTCAGCTATAAATAGGGTGTTGAACAGTGAAGAATAGATACCTGTATTTTGAGTTATTTAGATAATAAGTTAAATGTATTACAAAAAATTTTCTTCAAATTTTAGTAAAGTATGGAATTGAATGTTCAAGAAAACATTTATGATGTAGAAAGAAGTATATTTAAACACAATTCCATTTCTTTGCTCAGTTTTGAAAAAGAGAAGGAAAAAAAAGATGGTGAACATTAATTATATTATGATGTATGGAGACAATAATTGATAGACGAAAATGATTTTGAGTTCATGTCTAATAAATTCGAAAAAATAGTTTTGAATTAGTTTCAAATATATCAGCTGGAAAATAATATTTTATATTTGTTATTGTGTGTGCGTTTTAAAATTTCAAATGAATTTCATTGTAATGAATGAATTTCATTTGGAAAATATGAAATGATAAATACTAATAATTTTTTATTTTTAATATTTATGCCTAAAACTGTGGAATAGGTCATTTCAACCACATTATGATCTCAAGTATTAAATTTGCAATTTAACATTTCCTGTAATGAGAAAAGCTTTTACATTCCACTTTATGTTTCTCAGATATAAGCAGAACAATATTTCAAGGTCAGTAGATTGTTACTGATACCTTTAATAATCTATTTTTTTTTCTTTAACTTTTGATGTACAGAACTACTTGAATCTAAAGGCCGAACAAAAATTTTGGGTGGTTCTATACTTAAAATATTAATGCTTGCAAACTTACTGATTTTTAAGAAGATTGTATTCTAAAATTTAATTCAGTTAATTTTTAAAATAATAATTTCTTTATCTTTAGCTAAGAAATCTACTCCACTTTCTTCTCCAGTAACTCCTAAAAGTCGGTCAAAGAATTATTCACCAGAAGTTGTTGCTATTCCTTTTACAATGGGTAAATTTGCAATTTATTTATTTTTCTTGTTCTCTTGATACTTGAAATGTATTTAAAAATCAATTTCTGTCATTTGTATTAAATGATTTCTTTTTTACTTTTATATACATGTAATGTCTATAATCGTGATGAAAATTAAGATCATTAAAACACAAGCTATGAAACAAAGATTGCTGCAAAGTTGCAGAATAATAAATTAGTCAGTTTTTTAATTAAATGTCTATATGAAAAATAATAAAGAGAAAAAAATTTTTTAAGTATTTTACTTTTATCATATTTTTTTGCATTTGTTTTAAACTTAAAATTTTCTATTGATTCCATTAGATCAGTAGATATCAATAGGGTAAAAGTAATTTAGCTTCTAAAATACTTATAGAAATTGCTAGTTTTTCTCACAGAATATTTCAGGAAAGATATGGATTTCACTAATCTTATGGTGAAATATTTTACTTGTTTTTATTAATAACACCTGTCAATTAGTTTGGACGAATTATCTTTCTTCTTGTGCATTTCAATTTGAATTTTTATCACTCTTAAGACAATATAATAAAATCTAATAGTACCAATTAATATATATATATATATATTTTTTATATGACTAAAATTTCTTAAATGGATGCCTCTATTTGTCCTTATTTATAGTTTAGTCTAAATATTGTGCATTTTTCGTGCTGTACAAGCTTTTTTCTATTTTTAAAGTTTTTAGAAAATAAGAATGAAAAGAATATCAGTGATATGATTAATTTGAATTCAGATGAAAATAAAATGAAAATGTTATCTAGCTTATTAAGATAAATTAAATACACATTTGAAAATAAGAACTTTAAAGTTATTTTAGCTAAGGAATCGGCACTCAAATTTTCATAAAAATAAAAAATATTTATATTTTCTCTAATTTAGATTTAAATAAAAAGGTTAAGTACCAGCTTTTAAAATATAAATTAATTTTTTAAAAAAGGAGTCTTTGTTTTAAAAGTTAACAAATAATTTAAATATTGAATTCTAACATATTGGATAAGTTTATTGATAAATGTTAATATTTAACATGATATGTATGTGTGCAAATAAAACTGCTACTAAATTATTTTAGGTTGGATGCGTGAATTAGTACATCGTTCAACAGAAGGTAGAGTTGGCAAAAAAATGTCTGATGTATATTATTTTTCTCCAGAAGGAACAAAATTAGTAAGTTAATTTTGTGTATATTCTGATATCTGAAATGCATGATTTAATTTTTGATTCATATCACTTAATGATTAAAAAAGCTATTTTAAAATAGTTTAAATTACAAATCTAAGCATTCTAATAATTTTTTTTGCTAATTATTTTTTTATTATATTATTGTAAATATTGAATTTAAATTACTTTTATGTTATATTGAAATGCTAAAAATAAACTTTAAACCACAGTTACAGTTGTTTAACTTCCATAAACTAATAATTTTTTTGTAAGTTTGGGTTAAAAATTATGTTATTATTTGAAGAATTTAGTGCTTTCTATTGAAGATTGAGTTTTATAGTAGAATGTGGAATTTATGTTTTCATTCAGATATTTCTCAAATATTATAATATGCTAAAAAAAACTAAATTTCTTGAAGTGAGCAAATTATATATTTATATGTGTGTGTATGGCTTATCCTCCAAATGTCTGACGAAGTCAAACAAGGTCCATCAGATCATTGATCCTGAAGAAATCGAGGACCAAAAGGAGGATGAGTAAATATCCTCTTGAGAATCCCAAACAATCCAAGATGTGTTGAGGAGAAGCCTGCTCAGTTTTACATTTAGAGCAAACCTCAAATATTTTCTTGTCTTTGAGATACATGAGACTCCTTATGTGGCCAGTTGCTAATCTGGTAATAATGGTAAAAGAGGCTCTATCCAATTTGAGGGCGTATAAAGAGCCAGGCTTTTTGCCCACATACCATTGATGGCAAGGAAGAATCTTCAAAATCTCAGAATTAAAAATAGACTGACATTCTAAAAAAGTGAGTGTTGAAAAGGAAGGATTATCCTAGCAACTATATATTATATATATATATTCATACATATATGTATGTGTGTATATATATATAATATGATACTGACTCCACACATCTTCGCCACTCTCTCAAGTTAGATTAATGGACTCTGTTGCAGCTTTTTAACTCTTTATTATCTTTTTTCTGTAACTATTCATAATTTGCCATTGGAAATAAAAAAAATATATGTATATGTGTGTATATATATATGTGTATGTGTGTATATGTATGACATGCATGCATGTCATATGAATAATTTTAAATTTATCAGGTAAAAGCAATATAATTTTATAAGATATTGAAAATCAGCATTATCATAAAATCCTTGATTGATTCTATATAAGCTCAGCTTAAAACTGAATAGCTAGAACTCTGGCTTTTAATAGTTTTTGAGTTATATTCCCTCCTGGGGTTTAGATATTTATACTGATTAGGAATCCATTTTAAGCTGTAGTCCCATCTAAAAAGCTCTCATGTAAAAAAAATGACCATTGAATGACAAACAAAACTCAACAGATCTTCCCTATTATTATTTAATAACAAGTTATAAATTACAAGAGAAATATTTAACTAAGCTTCCTTTGTAATTTACACAAGATTGAGTTTTTATTTATTATTGCATGAATGTTTTAAAGATAGTAAATATTGTGTGACTAGTAGCTTACAATTATCTGATATAACTTAAACAAAAGAGAAATTTTTTCACATGTTTCAAAAATATACTTGAACTACATTTTTTGCAAGTGGTAATTGTTGGGAAAATAGGGAATTATAAAGCTGTGGCTAGTCTCAAATTCAGATTCATTGTATTATATGTACTATGTTGTGTCAAACTCAGAAACTATTTTAGAGTTCCACATTCATAAAGAAAAAATTTGGACCAGGCTATCTAAGAATCTCAAGAACCAAAAGAGATTGCAATTTGTCCATTACAATTACAAGATGTAGATGGCAGAGTATAGTTCAGCACTTTTATGATTTCTGTGCATCAATATGAAGCTAAATTTCATAGATTTCTGTTTTCAGAAAACTTCATGAGAGGGAGCTGTTTGTATCCTGCTCGCTTGTGAACTAAAGAATCTGCACTGTTATCATAGAAACTATGTGTTAAGATCAATTTAGGATCATACTTTCCATTGATAAATTGTAGTTCATTATAGTAACTGCTGTTTCTTGGTGTACTTTAATATGGAGAGAGAATCAGAAACCTACTTCTTATCTTTTACTATCTAATAAATTTCACAGTACGGCAGTGGAATTTTGAAGGTCTGAATAACAATCGCAGAAAGTGGTTCTCACATTCTTGTCTTTGAATAAAGTACTCATATTAGTGTAAATGTATAAGTTTGAGATCCCGGAATTCTACACACTTTTTCTGGGTTGTCGTCATATCTAATTTCATTTTTATAATTGACTGTTTATGTAACAGAACTTAAAAGTTTGTGGTACTGTGGAAAGTAAAAATAGTCACAAATAGATTTGCTAACCAGGTTTCAATTATATAATACATGTGGGACTCTAGAGGCCAGTGACAACTCTTCTGAAAACCTTGAAATAGCATTGAATGAATGTGACCAGTTGTAACAGAAATTCAGAAACTACTTTATATCTTATTTGGAATGGAAGTATATCTATTTGAAGGAATCTGAAATCATCTGTTCACTTTTTTGTGTGCGTTGAAAATTTTACTCCAGTTTTGTACCTTCTGACACTGAGTTATAACCATGTGTATGAATTTCAGTTTTTGAATGATTTTTTTCTTATGTCATTATTTACTGAAATTAAATTTCTTTAAAATATGCTATTAGTTCCAGAGAGTTGACCAAATCTGAATTTTTCAATCATGAACATCAGTGTGTATTCACCCACCTATTAGTTTTCATTTTTTTGATCAGATGTGACAATTGTTTAAACTTTTTATGTGAATAAATTAGAAATGTTTTTTTATAATTTCGTATATGTTCTATGAAAATTCAGTGCACCACATGTTATTAAAGTAGTTTTAATTTTTTTTTTGAGGTAAGAATTTTCATTTTGAAACAGTATTTTCCCTTTATTTTTAATAACTGTTTTACATAACAATTCTTTTAGTTTTACTTGCTAAGTATTGCTGTTTAAAAGTCATGAAATTTTTTCAATATTTGGAATAAAAACGTGGATTTTATGTTCTTCAATTATAAAATTGTTATTGTATAATTTTGATGTATTGTTCAAAATTAATTATATTTGAAAAATTATAATATTGTAGATTATACATAACTTTCAACTCTTTTTTGAAACAAAAATCAAAATACAAAATTTACAAACTAAGTTTATTAACATGATTTTAAAAATCAAGTAGTGACACTAATATATATTTATTATTATTATTTTTTACAGAGATCCATGCCTGACATTACAAGCTATTGTAAGTGTTTTGTTTTTTTCAATATCTCTGCAGTCAATTTTTTTAATTCAGTGTATTGTTATGGTTAATGATTTTAAAATACAACACTTTAAAAAACATGCTTAAAACTTATATGATAATCAGCTTTTCTTAATTTTTTTCATTTAGCAATATTAAGCCTTATATATTCATATTATTAATTCTTTAAACAAATATTTTTTAAAGTATCCAGATTGGTAATAATTGTTTTCTATTTATTTATTCAATATATTGTAAATAGCAATAAAAAATAATTTTTCTTTAATGTTAAGTGTTAGTTGTAATCAAATTAATATGGGAAAATTCATTTTACTTTAATGGCTTTAATGCATAGTTAAATTAGTTATTTTATACTTAGTAATATTATCACTTTTAGTATCCATTTTATATGAAAAAAAAAATAAAAATATTTAATTTTAGTATTAAATTCATGCATCTGGAGTATAATATTTAAATATTCCTTTTTTTCCAGATATTTTAAATAAATTTCAATAATTTAAATTTAATCTGCTTTTTAATATTTTATTAAGGATTATATTTTTTAAATTATGTATTCAAATTAAATTATGTTTATTCTATTTTTGTAAAGAATTACTGTGACGATATTTTTTACTGTGTTGTCTATCGAATTGGTTAGTGCTCATGCCTTTGATTTAATAATTTGTTAGTTCAATTCTCACTTAAAGTTAAGATATTTGTAGTAGTTCAGAATGCACTTTAAATTATAGGTCTAGGTGTGTCCTTATGCACCAAAAATTACCATTGAATTATAAAACAAACCATGATATTATTTTTTGTAATTTATATTTTAAAATTTGTATATTTTAAAATGTTAAAATCAAATAGTATTTTTACAGAAAAGAAGTTCTAAAAAATTTGCTATTATGTGGATTTTTACTTCTTGTGTTACAGCTCCTGTTTTGTTATGTTGGACAACTATTTTTTAATCTAGTTTTTTATTATGAGATTATAAATGCTTACATTAATTTCTCAACTTTTTTGCTTTTAAAAAATTTTTAATTTGTCTTTTATGTTATATGCTTTTTAAGTTATAAAATAAAAATAATTTATAAAGATGAAAGTATTATTCAAATATATATTAGAAGCAATTAAATATAAGCATAAATTAAATTTAAATTTTGGGGCTTTTTTCATTTTTGCATCTTTTTTTTTAAATTTTGGAAGTTCATTCTAATTAAATTATTATTATACATTACATAAATTGATAATATTTTTTTTCAGTGACAAGAAAGAATATTACGAATCTGACAATTGCTAATTTCACTTTTGCAAAAGAGTGTATTTATCGTGAGCCATTTGAAATCGAACGAAGTGCAAAACAAAAATCTTCTTTGGCTACTCCTCCAAATAAAAAGGCATCATCTCAAAGTACATCTTCATCCAAAAAATCTGTAGAAACATGTAAAAAGTCTATAGAAGTATCTAAAAGGTCTATAGATGCACCCAAAAAAACTGCAGAAACACCGAAAAAGCTTGCAGAGAAATCTGCAGCATTTGAAAGTAAAACTGGAACTGATAAATTAACACCATCTAAAAAGAGAAAAAGCTCAGTTTCATTGGAAGAAAAATCTGTTGAAAAACAGAAAATTACTCCTAAAAAAACATCCAAAATAAAATCTGCATCACTTGAAAAAACACCCTCATCAAAGAAACGTAAATCAGGAAGTGACTTAGAATCTGGTTTAGACTTAAACAAAAGTGGTGACACTTCGTCTCTGGAAATAGGTGCTTCCACTTCTAAAAACATTATTGACAGTTCTAAAGACCGGCCTTCAAGGAAGGTATCAAAGAAAGTTCCTTCTGATAACTCATCAAAAGAGAAATCATCACCCAAGAAAAGCAAACATGCTACTGATTGTAGCACACCCAGCTCTAATACCCCTTCACCACCTAAAGCACAGAAACTTTCATTAGAGAAATCTGTTGAGAATGTTAAAGATAGTGAAGAACACTCTTCAGAAGATGACATTGCCATGGGTTGCCCTGAAAAACCTATGTTTATGTCAAAAAAACCTTTAAAAGTGAAATTTCCCTTTCATAAATCAGGGCTGTAAGTATTCATTTTTATGATTTCAAAATCATTTTTGTATAAGCATGAAATAAGTAAAATACTACAAAAGGAGAATTTAGAAGAGTTTTAAATACAATTCATTCCAATTACCTTTTTGGAAAATATTTAAATGTTAGTTCAAGTGCCAAGGAATTTATAACAAATTTGTTTTTATTTTTTATCATTAATTTGTTACAATATTAATAACATATTAAAATGCAGGTATATTAAGATTATCTCTTATGGATTATGAATATAAGTAATATAAAGCTGCTTTTTTTAAAAAAAGAAATATATATTATGATTGTAAAACATAATTCCAATTTTTCCTTTGGAAAGGATATATATTTTTGAGCATGCAAAGGCACTTCTGATTTCATTTTTCTTTTCACCAATCTGAAAAATTTGTAAATATTTCCCCTTTTTTACACCTTTTTTTAAAGAAAAAAATTGTATTTAATAATACTAAAAATAGGACACCAAAGATGTCTCATTTTTTATTGGATGAATTGAATATTTAATTATTTTTATATTATTGATCTTTAACCATATGAATCTTCTGAGAGACATTTTTATTTTCAGCCTTTGTCAATTTCTCATGTTATTTATTATATATAATCTCAAAATTCCATTTATATGTGTTTTAAATTTATTAATTGTGATTAATTATCATTATCTTAATTTTTTATTTGTATGAAAAATATTGAATTTTTGCAAATCTTTTCATAATTGACTGTATGTATTGATGTTTCATAATGCATTAATTGATTTTTTTTATTTATCTTGAGACTTTTGTCAGATTCCTGATTTTCAACAAATGAATTTAATACTCTAAAGTTAAATGTTTTTTTATTTATGAATTTCTGAGATGAACTAATGATTATGCACTTCATTATCTACATTTTATTTAATCAAAAAATTTTAAATATTATTTAATAAATATGAATAGTTTAGTAATTTGTTAATAGTTCACACATAATACTTTGCATGTGAAAATTTGCTAATATTATATGTTGAAAAGTTAAATATATTAATATAATTACTACAGGCCAAGTTTTAATGTAAAGAAATTTGAATGTTATAGATATTTATATCTGGAGTTAGGTAAAGTAATTTTTGGGAATATTTATCAATCTTTTTCATTAATATATGAGTTTAAAAAATATGTAAAGCTAGGCACTTTATTATTTATCTGATTTTGATTTCTATTACTTTTAGGAAAAAGTATTTGTTATGTAGTCCCTAAATAATTAAAAAAAAATTCACAAGAAATATTTCTCATTTATACAAGGCTGTATTTCTTGTGGTGCATTGTAAGCATTTATGTAAAATGTAAATTCTGATAAATATTTTCAGTTAAACTATCTTTTTAACTGAAAATAAGTATTAAAAATACTTTATCATGCAAGAAACTAATCCATCATAAATGTAATTTAAATGATTGATTTGAAAAAGGAGAATTAAAGAACTTATAAAATATTTCATTCATCCCAGAAAACTCTTAATTAAATTAAAATATGTATGAAGAATCTTTTCGATGACATTTTCCCTAGAAGTGAAAATGCATCTTAATTTATTTTTAATGTCTGGATGATCTCATTTCTTTTTGCATCTTTAGTTTTACTAACTTCTATAAAGCAGCGAAGTGGTATAATTTTAAATAATGTGAATAATAAGGCTCATTGTGCTGTCATCTACATTATTGCCATGTATAAACACTAAAAATGCTTTACATTATATTTAATAGAAAATTAATAACTACATGTTTCAAATCATGGGGTATAAATTAAAAGTTGTGAAATTATGACAAATCACTATTAAACAATTTGAAAAATTGCAAGAAGCTTTATTTTCTTGCTGATTTGGTAATGCCTGTACATTTTATTTTTCCCTTTTTAGTCCATTGATGTTTTAGTTTTTTTTTCTTTCAAAAAGGTTACCTCTTGAAATTCTTTTAACTGCTAAAATTTGGTACATTGAAGGGAAAAAATTTTTTATTAAACAAGTTTATTAAATTTTAAAAATTTGAAGTAACCGTTGAAATAAAAAAAGATGTATAATTAATTTGAAATGTATTTTTATATTTTTCTTATCTTGTTCGCATGAATTCTGTAAAAAATGTATATATGTATTGATCATACTTGTTCTTGATTTTACTGTTTTTATGTGCAAATTAAATGTTCCTCTAAATTTCTTTAAAACCAAGTATAAATTTTGCATCGATTTGCTCGATAGTTTTATATCATTTGAAAAAATATTTTTTGTAGATATGCATGATTTTAGCAAAGCACAAACACCACATGAAAAAATTACCAGCTGTAGAATTAATATCTTTTTTAAAAAAATTATCTTAGACATTCCCGAAATTTCTTTTTTTTTACAATTCTATTTCCAATTACTCTTTTCAAAGTAATTTTACCTATACATTAAAACCCATGCATTTTGTTGATTCAAATTATATATATAATTTTAATTTAAAACAACAGGCAAATTAACTTAATTGTTTTATTAAATTAATGAATATTATTTAAATAATTGGTTGATTTTTAGAATTTTTAATCATTGAATTTGAGATTATTAGGTAAGCCAAAAATTATAAAATTTGTTATGGTTAATTTATTCATTTTAAAATTTAGAATAGTAAGCTATAATGTAATAAATTGACAACAAATGCAAGAAACTCTTAATTTCTTTAAATTATAATTGTATCAAGTTTGTTCATTGAAATGTTCACTGTTTAAAAAGTTGATTTCTGGATACTTAAGGATATTTTTTTCTGTAGAAAACAATAAAATATATTTTGTCTCTGGTAAAAAATTGATGGAATATTTTACTCTTTCACATGTACGTGTTCTTTCCATGTGTTAAAGGTATAGGAGTTCCGTTTCTAACAACTAAATGTAGACATATTTAAACTTGCTATTTATAAATATATAACTTTTGCTAGTGTAGACAGCTGATTATATAGTAAGATTTTCTTTCACATATTTGGAATGCAAATTTTCTCATGCTTCTTCACACAATGCCATCAGCATCTTCTTAATTTTTTCTTCGAGTTTATATTTTTACAAAATGTTATAATTTTACAAAGAAAGTAATTTTGAAAAGTTCCTTGGGTTTTTTCCAAAAATAAAATGTTTATTTTTAAATGTTTTAATAATAAAAAGCTGTTACATTTTTAATACATTTTTGAAGGAATTCTTTTTTAAATTAAAATCTGATTTGCATGTATTTTTCATGACTTATCAAATAAATAAAATCAAGGTAAAAGAATAGCTTGAATACACTATAAATTTTATTGAAAAATTAAATATTTTGATTTCTAATTGGATTTTTGCAAGTAAATTTTACAATTAATACTACTAAATCTGATCCATTCAAGTGGGTTATTTAACATTCAAGTCTTCCCTCCATCTTGGATATTAAAACAATTTGGAATTTATTTTTTAAACCAAAAGTTCCAATCAAAACATGCAAAAATTATGCCTTATTAAACAAAATCAATAATCTAATCCAAGTAATATCTAAGGTTATTTAAAGATAATTTTGCAACTTATTTTAGTGCAGTTCTGAGAAATATACTTTTCAAAGATCATTTTATCAAAGTCCCCCCCCCCCACATTTGAATATAATTACATTTATTCAAGCTCAAAAGTACCTGTTTCTGTATTGAATTGTCATTACAAGAAAAAGCTTGAGAAATATTTTATTAAGAATGATAACACAAAAAGTTGTTTTAATTCTTATTCAAAAACATTTCTTTAGCTAAGTTATATTAAAATTGAGTTTAAATTACTTAATTAAAATTAAAACTTTAGCATAGATGTTTGTAGTGGCTTGTACTAAACTCTAGGTTCTGGTCTAATTGGTGTTCGTATGCAAAAATGACTTTTGAGTGGCTAAACAAACCATGTGTTAGGGGTTTTCAAATTTTTTAAAATTTTCTGATAGGATCTGTTTAGAAATTTTTAGTATATTTTAGTTCTTTTTACTATTTTTTTAGTTGTGTGTCTGAATTTTTTACTGCTTATTTTTAAAGAATGATCAATTCTATATAATAAATATTCTTAATATTTTATTTATGTTGCAATTATGGCCTTTTCATTGTGGTAATTCGGAGGTAGAATTGAAAAGCAATGCAGAATGTTATGCTTAATTATTCAAAAGTAAAAATTTCATGGATTACTTTGCAAAAAGTTTTATTAGGAAAGCATTTTTGCTTTAATCATTCCTTAAAATATTTTGAATATATCCATAGGTATCAGGTTTAAAATTACCCAATTTTTACATTTGGTGTTTCATATATTTTTATTGTAAAATAAATTATCAGATCTGTATATAGTATATAGTTGAAAAGAAAATTTAAAATTATATGTATATATAAAAATTTTGAATGACAAACTTTTTGTGTAGCTGTTTTTTTCCTGAAATTTTTTTAATTGAATTTATATTAATACAAATTGTTTATCAGAATAAGCATAATTAAAACATGGGATACTTAAAAATTTAGGAGTGGAGTTTGTTAGTTGAGTTTTATATAATTTTAAAATTTTGTTGAAAAATGGGTATGAAAAATATTCCATTCTATTATGAAATTTCTGTATTTATTTTCATGAGCATTATTTATTATATTATTTTTAAGCTGTAGTCTGGCATTTTTGTTAAAATCATGTGTGCCAGATGGGTTGAGAAACACTGATATTAATATTTTCATCTTTTGTATTAACATTATTCAGCATTATAACATTACTGTACAAAGACATTATAAATGTATCTTGTATGAATGTATTAATAAAATCTGTTTTTCATGTATGTATCTGTTGTATTTTTTAATGCATCATACATATTTTTTATAAATACTAAGCAAATTTTAAACTATAACTTTTTAAATCCTAATTATCAGTGTTTCTCAACCATATCGAATGCTGTGTTACGATTTATAAATGAAAAATATTAAAAATTTTAATTTTCCTAAATTCAATTAAAATCGTAACATTTAATATAATGTGGTTGAGAATCACACTGATAATTATGATTTCTTACCACTAAAAATATTATTTTATTACAAATGAAATATATATATATATATATATATATATATATATATATATATGTAGTTTCATTAATATTTTTTCAAAATATAAATATATTTTGAAAAAAAAATGTTAATGCGTTTCAGTTATTTAAAAGAAATGTACAATGATTAATGTTAATTTAGTATTTTAATATTTATTATTGAGAAATATTGAAAAGCAATAATATTTAATTTATAGAGCAGACAAATAAAGTTATAATCTAAACAAATTATGTATAAATATTTAAATTAAGGGAAATAAATGTCACTTAAATGAGATTTATTATTAGCATGTTGCTTATACTGCAATTTAAAATTAATCGTAGAGTCATCAGTTAGAAAATAATGAATACATTTTTACAATTGATTATTCTGTTTCTTGTACTTAATCTTTCACATACATGTTATTTTTTGAAAAAATTTATAGTTTACTTGTATAGCAGCTATAATTTGATATAACTAAAAATTGAGTGAGATTAACATCATTTGGTTGTTAATGTACAGAATGTAGAATCTCTTGAACTTGTTATACAGAAAGTTATACTGAATTTAGTTGGAATTTCAATTCTTGTATTCTGTATCTTGATATAAAAGTATCCCTTTGAATGATCAATTTGAATGTTCATAATTGGCTACTTTTTACTGCTATCGAACTTTCTTTTCTTTTTGACCTTCCTTACGGTACATTATGTTGGCTGGTTCTGACCGTTCTCCTTATACTTACTGTGATTTATTGAAGTTAAAACCCACATGTTTTAGTTAAGGGATTTTATACCTCTCCATTAGTGCAGGCTGGTGATAAAAGTGCTTAAACATGAGGGTAATAATTTATCAACAAAATTTAATTGGATCTGTAATCTCTTATAGTTGTCAAAAATTGCACAATTTTCTGTACTTCTATATTTAAATTTCCAAAAACGTTATGGAGCTGGAGATTTGCATTTGCATATTTCAACTTCATAAGTATGCAAAGTTGATCTGTCAGCAGTTCATGGAGTTCCTCCTTACATGTGTTTATTTATAATAGTTTGAGATTTATTTTAAATTGAGATTACATTTAAAAGGCTTCATTTAAAAAGTGATTTTGCAGTAAACTGAATCATAAATTAATGTTTTGAAATAAACTCTCAGTTGTAAATTAAAATTTTATGTTATAAGATTTCACTATGTTCTCATGTAGTTGATGCTTATGTTAATTATATATTCTATTTTTGTTGACATTAGTCAAGCAAATGCATTCCTTATTCTCTATAACAGGGTTAGTTCAACTCCTGAAATTTGAATAATTTTTAAGGCCCTTCAAACTTTTGGAATTTCAACTTAATTCCTTGAAAATCGTGAATTACTACTGAAACTTTTACTTATTTTGATGCATTTTTTTGTTAGAAAATGCAATTTTTTGAGTTTTTTTTGTTTTAATTTAATTTTTTTAGGAAAATTATCGAAAACTGAATTGAGAGTATATTAGTTTTTATTGTTATAAATAAATGGTGGAAGGATCGATTTTGGATTAATTTTGTATTCATATTTTTCATTAAAATAAAGATCTAGATTAGCCACAATAGTTTATGATCCAGTTCAGTCAAGACTGGATGTAGTATTTAAATTTATGTATGTTTGAAGTGAAGTAGTCAATAAGACCATCATGTAGTGCAGTTGGGCTCGTAATTTTAATTGATTCTTTTTTCTTTTTTTAAAATATTGTATGAATATTAATATTTAAATATATAATTTTTTATATTCATTGAATATTAATATTTAAATATAAAATTTTTGAGTTAAAATATATTTTCCATACCTTTCTTGGTGACTACTTGTCTAATGTGCTTATAATAAATGTATCAGAAAGTGATTCAGTTTTAAAAGAATTTCATAATTATATACAAGAGTTTAAATCCTTACAACCACTTGTAAGAGTTCTAGATTGTATTGATGAGAAATTTGATCCTATTAAAGAAAAATTGATGCTTTTTATTTTGACTTACTCTCTAAAAGTTATTACCTCGTTTGGAAAGTAGTTAATTTATACTTTTATTACTCTCTCATTGTCAAACACCTGTTGAATGTGGGTTTTTTGTGAACAAAAATTTGATGGTAAAAAATTTAAATGAGCCAAAGAGTTTAATTGAGAATCACATTTGAAACATAGGAGGTGTCAATAATAATGAAGACCTATTTAAATTTGTTATTGGTGCCAGGCAAAGGTAAAAATTATATTTAGATAAATTAAAAAGCAGCTAATAACAGAGAAAAGCACTTCCTGAATAAATTGATGATTTGAAAATAAAAAAGAAGCATTTAGAAAATGACATAATTTTTCAAATTTCTAAAAGAGTAGGCTGAGGAAGCTGAAAGAACTTATAAATTAATATTGCAAAATTAAACACATGTTGCCGTGATGCTTCAGTAAAGCAGTATTAATAATGAGTTGATAATGTGAATTAATAATGTGAAAGCTTTAGATTTGAAAAAATATATGTGTATATATATAATAGTTGTGTCAATCTTAAATAATCTTGTTAAAAAAAGAAATGCTCTTTATAAAACCATTAAATTGTAACTATTTTATCATCAGAACATGACAAGCTCTTGATGGAACTTAAATTTAACATGGTAAAAAATGTTTGAATTGAATAAGAAATAAAATAAAAAAATATTTTGTTTGAAATTTATTTTAAAATAGTTGCTCGCGTGCATAAAAATTGAGTTCTGCTTTAATTGTAACATGTTCATTTGTTATGTCAAACCTCATGTAGGAATGCTCTCTGTTGTATTGTTTATGTATAACATTTGGAAATCAAGTTTCCTCAGCAATTTTAAGTTTGTTGATAATCTGACATGTATTCAAATGATCAGAAAAGTATTTCTCTAGCTGCCAACTCTACTGATTTTATTGGGAAACTCCTGGTTTTTCATGATTTCTCCCAATTTCCCAATAATGTATAATCTACTAATTTTTGGCAATTTCAGTGAAAAACTTAAATACAGCTGACATTTTTCACAAAAAAGAGTCTTTTGAGTTGTTTTAGCAGCTTAAACAGTCAACAGGTAATGCAGTTATATAATGGTAATGTATATATATGTATATATATATATATATATATATATATATATATATATATATGTATATATATATGTGTTCCTCTGAGTTTCGGACCCCATCCAACCACCGAGGGAACCCATGTTATGAAGAATGCTAACCACTAGGCTACCAAGAACTCCTATTTATTGGCAGTCATATGATTAACATTCAGAGCAGACACCAGGCTAGGAGGAATATTATTAGTTATTAGTAATTTAGTTAGAAAAATATTTCAATCAAATGCAGTATTTGTTACTGAATTAAATTTATTTAGCAATGTAATATATGCTTTTATTTAATTTTATGAGTTTAATATTTAGAAATTGCACTAGAGTTCTAAATTAACCCTATAAAATAAATATTGGGATATAAACATTGATGTTCAATTTTTTACATGCAATATATTCTTTTATTTTTCATAGATCCTTTATGAGGTTGATGAATGTTTTGTTAAACTAAGATCAATACAAAATAGGTTTAGCATAAATCATTCTCAGAATGTATAATCCAAAGAGTAAAATTGTCTTTTTGCTATACTACCGTCTTAAACATTCTTCTTCCAGCAACAAATATTGCTAGCAGTGTGTTTCATGATTTTTTCTCTCTAAATCAGTAGAATTTACTGATTTTTTTCTTCAAGGTTGGCAGGTATGTATTTGTTAAGAAAATAGACTTTACATATGAACTGTTTTAAAATTATATCAGTGAATACTTAACTATTTATAGGAAATTAATATAGAAACAAGAGAACATTGATAAAAAAAAATATCACTACAATTATTTTTAGAGAAATTTTCATAAAAATATAATAAAAATATTGAACTAACTTATGCATAAGAAAGGAAAAAAAAAAAATTGAATGATATAAGTTCTTTATTCTTCTAAATATATAATGTATTTTACTTGCAAAGTGCTAATCACTTGTCAAACTTCATAATTGAAAAGTATCTAGTGTTTAAAATGCATTGTGTTTCATTAATGAATGAATTTTATGATTTTCATCATGTCATAACTAAAGAAGTTATTTTATTGATTAATGAATCTACTTCTCATTTAAATTCAAGTTTATTGGAGGGAGAATGTTAATTTCACATTGAAGAACTATGATTTGAAAAATGGGTACCAATATATAGAATGCAAATAACTCTTCCCCTCCCAAAAAAAAGTTGGCATGAATTTAGTCTGAAAAGACTAGAGAATAAAAATATGAATGACATGTAGTAACAAGAATAGCTGTTTTAAGACATACCACAAACCAGTTATTAGTTATACCATTACACAGTTACAAGTATTCTAACTTATATCTGGTTTATACCAAAAAACAAATTATGTTAGAAAACTTTTAATTAGTTTGTGGTATAAAAGCTGAAAGAATATAAAATCTTTTGTGACATTACAGTATTTTCTGCTCTTGGAATCAAGCTTGCAATTTAACTATCAGCAATTTATAATAGAAAACATGCACCTTGAAAATAAGAGTTGAACCTAATGAATCTATAAATTGCTGAAATGCATAATACTGATCACTCCAGCACTACATTAAAGTATTCTTCTTCTTAATATACTACTTATGTTGAAAAGTTGCCTACATATACAGGGGATGTCCAAAATGATGGAAAAGCCTTGATGTAATCAATGACTTTAATATGTGATAATATGAGACTAAATACGTTATTACTAGTTTTTTTTGTGTTACATTGTTGCTTATCGTCTCAAGGGTATGTGGTGTGGGACTGTATCATACGTCATTAATTACTTTATTTTGCTTGAAACTAAAAATAATTAACTAGATATATAACTAGTATTTTCAATATTATTTGAATTTCTATGTATTTTTTATTCCTGCAATTTATCACATTGTTATGCTTTTTTTCTCTTTAGTAACTTTTATGAATAAAATACTTAGTGAAAATAATTTTTTAACTTTAAAAAGATTTTAGTGTATTATTTTATTAATACTTTTGCTTGTAAAATAGATAAAATAATGATACATATCATTTTTCTATTTTGTATATTTTCATTAGGTTGCCCATTTATCGAAAAATATTGTCATTTATGACACTTAGACAAGCCAAGCTGGCTATGCTGTTGGTTATGTGAATTTAAGTCAATAGGGTGCGTTTTTTGTTTAACCATAGCACTATGAAGGTGAAAGTGTGACTCTAAACTCCTCCAATAGATGGCACTATCAGAGGATCCACTCCCTCAATTTCAACATTAATCTGAAGGGGGAAAATTTTTCTCCAATCTATTATACCCATGGTAACTGCTCCATGGTTGACCACTGGACTTTTGATTCCACAGATTTAACGAGCATGTATATCGATGGGTCTTAAGCAGTATTAGGAATCAAACCCTGCCCTTCCTTAGGGAAGGATGATGCCCCTAATTGAAAAATATAACATCTTTTATTGAATAAAATTTTGTAAATTAGCT
Source organism: Latrodectus hesperus (assembly GCA_037975125.1). Lineage (NCBI taxonomy): Eukaryota > Metazoa > Arthropoda > Arachnida > Araneae > Theridiidae > Latrodectus > Latrodectus hesperus. The sequence continues at coordinate 18,957,434 of CM075856.1, forward strand.
TTTTTCATTTACAACTTCATTAAAAAATTTTTAAAAGTATTTTTATATTATGGAATTCACTAATTTTAATTGCTATGACTCAATGCATTTACTGATAAAATATTTAGAGAAACACATCACCCAAGTTATTTACTTTATTTTGCCATTCAAATTCATTCATTTCAGAAATACTCTCTCATTATTTTTATCTATTCAATAGAAATACTGTATAATTAAAATATTATTGATTTGTAATGTGACTAGTGAATTATAATCATTAAAAAGCTATTGTTGCTATTAATAAATAAAGCTAACATCAGTGGGTATAGTGAGTAAATTGGTGTATAATGAGTAAATAAATGACATATCATTATAACACATGTTTTTAAGTATATGTTTTAACACATCGGTTGCCAAACTTTTTGATGTTGTGTACTAATAAATTCATAATTTATATCCTGCTGACTGTTAATATAGGGTTTTTTAAGTTTTAAATATATTTATAAAAAATTGTGATCTAAGAACACATGAAATATGCCTATTTAATAACTGTTAATGAAACTATTATTTGTAACCAAATGATGAAAGCTTTATTAATAAATCATAATAAAATAAACAAAAGCTGTAAAAACAAAACAATTAAAAAGTGGCTTAAGTACATCAACTTTTAACATTATATATTCCCAGAGTGATAGATGTTCCTGCTTACATGAAATAAGGACTGAATAAATATTATAAAATACCATTAAAATTATAAATATTAACCCAATAAAAATCGGTTAAAACAAAATATGCATATGGTTAAGATTTAGGATCATACCAGTCTTATATATAAAAAAATACCAATTTACTAATAAATGAAAAGAATACATAAAAATTCTTTAATAACTTAATTAATATATTGAATGCAATATATTGTATTGAGGCATTTAAAGATAAGTCTACTTTTAAGTGCTTGATGACTTTTCATTCACCTCAAGATTGTATTGGGCTGCCCGACAGAGACTGATGGTTGAAAAACCAAGGTCGGGCGTAGGATTAAAAAAAAAAAAAAAAAAAAAAAACTTTTAAGTGCTTGAACTGGTATACTTATGCGACACACAGGAGAGTGAAATGTTAGAAAAATGCGAGACAAAACAATAGATGTAGCTAAAATTATGCAGCTACAGTATTACAATTTATTTATTATGGCGTTATTTTATAAAGTAGCATTTTTATAACTTTTAACTTATGATGAAATGGAATTATATTTCAATGCATCTTAAAATATAACATAGCATGATGAGAAAGAATATTCCACATTTTTCTGGGGACCAGCAAACATTTTTTTTGTGGCATACTAGTGATCTGTGGACCACTATTTTGGTGGCCACTGTTATAGCATATGTTTTTAAGTATTATTATTTTTAGTAGTTGTGTGGTTGAAGTACTGATGATAGTGCATCTCAAATACCAAACTAATATAGAACTCTAGTTTGTTTATATATAAATTAGGTGTATTATATAATATTAAAAGTTTGCCTAAATTGTTAAGTTACATACTTTTATTTTTCATGTTTTAAATTAATATATTTGTTATACACAACTGTATTTAGGTAACAGTATTTCATACCTTTTTTTAAGAAGAGAAAAAAAAATTGTGTGTTTAAATAATTGTATTTATGTATTAGCATTAAATCTACATCTGTACAATAAGTTTTAAAAATAATTAAACAGAAATTAAAAGAGCAAGGTAATTAAGAGTTTCAAATAGCTAAAGATAGTTATGAACATATTGGAAAAATTCTATATTTTTTTTTAAAGAAATTGCATTTGAAATAAAATTTATCTAAATAATAGTTCTTGCAATAAAATTTTTAATAAAGTTTTTTTATGTAAATACAAAAAAATTAAAATGTTTTAATTAAATTTTTTCAATATTCTAAGTTTTAATTTATTTTTGGTTTTGATTATTTTAAGTTATAAAAATAATTTTAATTTAAGAATTAATGTAAATAAGACATACAAAACTAATTATTAGAAAACAAAGGCAAGCAGTTTGATGGATTTCACATTCCCTTATGATGGATTATATATTAGTATTATTTTTCTCACTAAAATAATAATAATGATGTAATATCAAAACTCGATAAAGAATTTATTAAAAACATCAATTTACTTTTTTCAAAAGTCAAGAATCATGAAAATATTATTAAATAGATTAGACATCAATAATTTAAATCAAAATCTTGTCTCAAAGTCTAAACATTTGTAGTTATTGATAAGTTTTCAACTTTCAAGGGATATTTTTTGTTGAAATGGAAGTAAAATTATGGCAAATGAAACTTTTATAAAACATATTTAACTGAATGAAATTTTTCCTGTTTGTATTATTTTAAAGAATAGTGTATAGAAAGACAAATGCAACTTTTAATTTTGGAAAAATATAACATTTAAATCACTCATAATGATTTTATTGGGTGATATTTCCAATCTGGTGATATTTCCATTACATGATCAAATGAGTTCTTTCTTATTTTGCAGTTATATGCCATCTCCCTGTACTTATCATTGTCCAGTTGCCACAATACAAGAGCCAAAAATGCAGTGTGGTGTATGTCTTTGTTTATTTCATCCTAGTTGCATTCCAGTATTTCCAAAAGGACTTCAGTTTGTTTGCAGAGTAAGTAAATTCTGGAATTTTGATAATGAAAATCTTAAAATTGAATTTTTTACAATTTTTTCTTAAAAAATTGAGCAAAGACATAGTTTTTTTTATTAATTTATTTTTATTTTAAAAGTTGAAGATTTAATTTTTAAATATAAGTTAGGAAAACAACTTTAAATTATTTAATAAACTTTTATTCTCAATTTTGAGATTTACATTTCTTCTTATTTATAAATTAAGCACATTTTAACTTTTTAAATAGTTTTGTTACTAGTAATTGTTAATTTGGTTTCTAAGTTCATTCTTTTGCTGATTTTTATGTTTTTGGTAACATCAATGAATCAAGTGTTATTTTCTTTTGGCGTTTTAAAATTTATCCTTACATTATAGTAAATTATTTGCAAGGCATCTCCAGTTAGCTTGAAGCTTCATGCAGTCCATGGCATATTAAAATTTATATTTAATAAATTAATTATTTATAAAAAAAGAAACTTAAAAAAAGAGAAGTATTGTACTAATTTTTTATTTCAGTACAATTGTATTCCCTAGTAGTAAAATTAAAGATTTGAGATTTTCTTGTAAACTACCCAAATGTTTTCATGGTATATAATTTTATATTTGAGATTTCATATATATTTTGAGTTTCACTATTGTATTTTTCCAATATAAATCAAACCAATTTAACTTGCAGTCCTACAGTTTCAAATAATTTAAAATGAAGAATTCACAAGTCATTATCAAAAACCTGTGTTAAAAATTTAATATTTCACACCCAAAAAAATTCAGTTATATGTTTGCTTCAATTCATATATGTGAACATATGTATTTTAATGTTAAAATAATAATTCTTGAAAGAATTCTATGTAAAAGTAAAATAGACAGCATGCAGTCATTCATATAACATCTCAGAATTCATACATCATGGTTGGAATCTCAATATTTAAGGACTTTAAAAAAATGATGTTATTGCTTCCTTCATTACATCAATATTAATAATGTCAGATAATAATAATCACATACATGTGCATGCACAATAATATATAAGAAATATATTATGAAATAATACAACTAAATGTATCGCTAAAAAAATACTGTTATATCAATATTATAAGAATCCTACATTTGGTGGTACAAAAGAAAAATGTTCCCAGTGCTAATAAAAGAATGAAAAAAAGAAGGGAAATTTTGTTGTATACTTTAAATTTACTTAGTTTATACAGCTGAAAGCTGTTGTAACGTTTTTGAATCCAAAAATGCCAAGTTGATTGTTTTTTTAGAAAAGCTTTTATTTTTAAGAGTAATTTAAAAGACTACATATTTATTTATAGGGCTGTATTTGCCACAAAGAGAGGTTCTGAAAACTCAAACACCACCCTGACCGACATGCATGTAGAACTAAAAAAATAATATCCTGTTGTTTAACAGTGAACAGAATGGAATATGATGTTCCACTCTAAAAAGCATGGCTTTTGCACTGTGTATTTTCTATTACGAATTTAATTTATTATTGTACATCTCAAAAAGGTAGAAAAATAAATAATATATAATTAATAATATAATTAGGGAAAGTAAATAATAATTCAATATAAATGCATTTTTTTGTGCTTAAAGGTTACTCCTGTCTCCAAAATTTCCATTACTCATTTATTATTTGTGATATAAATCAGTATATATTTATGGTAAAAATTAAAATGAAGAATTTTGGAATTCTGGCCCTTATGAATTAGGAAAAGGAACATTTTTGTTTAAAACATGAATATTAATTCAATTTCATAATATAAATTAAAAGATTTATTCTGTGATTATGATTAAAATGAAATAACAAAAGCTTTTAAGTGAGTTATTTTCTTGTCTGCTTAATGTGAAATTTTCAGTTTTAATGTTTCTAGTAGTTTCTTAATTGTTATTTCAAAGAAAGTCATTATTCTGTAAAGAAATTTTATAATTTAAATAACTTTGATTTTGTTATTATATTAAATGGTATTTCTTTTTAATTATATTTATTTCTTTTAGACATGTGCAACTGAAAGGCAAGCCTTGTTTGAATCCAAACAATTTTCATCTTCTACCGGGTCATATTTACCAGAAGAACCTGAATCTCAAAATTTACCACAAAATTTTAGTTTATCACTTCTAAATCCTACTGTCGAACTGCAAGTGAAATCTGAATTAGTTTTTCCAAGGACCTTTCCTTCACAACAGACTTCTACTAGTAAACCTCTTTTTATGATACCATCTGAATTAACTCAACAAAATAGTGTGTTAGACAACTCTTATAATAATAATAATAATAATAATATACAAACTACTATTTCATCTACACCATTACTTCTTTCACATCTGAGCAACCCAAATACAAGAATTTATTCAACTACTGGACATTTACCATCTCAGCCAAACATTATTTGCAGCTCTAACTCCACCATGGGTCCCTCACCTGTTTCATTTAAATCTAAAACAATTCTCCCTATTGGTACGCGTATACCTCTCAATATTACTAGCCCTAATTTTAATTGTAGACTTATGATTAAAAAATTACCTGAACAAAATTTTTCCATTCATTCAGCATCTACTTCTCAACCTCGATTAAACATGACTTCCAAGCGTTTGTCTTATAATACTGACCATTTGAGAGAAGGAAGTGTGTCTTCTGATCTAACTAAAATTTATGCTAGTTCTAAGAATTATAGTCGCCTTCAGACTTTTTCAAATGCTTCTAATATGAATTTAGGTAAGAATAATATCGAAACTACTAATAATATCATGAAGTTGAATGCTTCTTCAAAGAATGCAGAAGTCCAAATGCAGAATATAGTACCAACTTGGGATGTAAACAAGCTTCTAAAATTCTATGAGTGTCTGAATTTGGTTTTTAAGAAATTGAATGTCTATGGTTTGTTGAAGTAAGTAAAACAATTTAAATGCATTTTATTTATCCTTATATTTATGTGAAAATTGCTGTATTCAATTTTCTTTGAAAATTGATAAAATTATTAAAATATAAAGGGAATAAAATGTATTTCAATTTATTAATATCACTAATAAAATTGCTGTTTATACAGTAATTAAAAAGAATATTCTTATGAGAAAAAACTTGTTTAATCTGGTTTTAAAAAATGTTTAAAAGATTTCGTTATTCATATTTTGTATTATAAAATTTTTCGCATATATTCACGAAGTATTTTTTCCTCACTATAATATTTACACTAGTTATTTCCTTATGAATCACCAAATGTACATAATATAGTATATTGATTGTAATTCCAATTCAAATTAAAGTGTTTTGGATTAAGCTGGCAACCAAGCTGGTAACCAAGTAATTAGTGTTCTGCTCTTCAGTTCAACAGTTTGTGGGTTCAATTTTTACCTCACCCATATATATTTATAGTGGTTTGGAATCCACTTTAAGCTATAGGTTCTTGTCTAATTAGTCCTCGTGTATAAGCAGTGTATTACTGATGATATAATAAACAGTATATTTTACTGATGTGCTAAAAGGTAATTGTCTTTATTTGTTATTTTTCACTAAAAGATTTTCCATTTTTCTAGAACTGTTTCAAAGCATGTATGTATGTTAATATTATTTGAGAGAAAAATTCGATTTACCATAAAAAGTACATTACAATTATATTTAATTGTATGATATAAACTTTCTTTTAATTATTGATAACTGGAACATAACATCAACAAAAATTTCTTGAATGTAAATTAAAATCTGCTGTGAAGTCTTAAATAAAATATTTTTTGACATGTTACTAAAATTCTTATGTAAAAACATACATTTAAAAATATTTCATGTTATGTAAAATGTGATTTATATAAATAGCTAACAGCATCTTTTCTTTTTCTTGAAAAAAAAGTATATGTTATTTTAAATTTCATTATCTATATTCATAATGCTATAGTAAGAAGTTGTATTTTTTAATCAATTGAAAACTACATAGTTGCTGTAACATAAACAAAAAAGTACTTGCCATTAAATGAATTGAGAATAAATAAGCAAAATAGTGTATGGTGTGGTTGAGAGTAAGAATATCAGTGGTTATAAGAGCTGGTCTGCAATAATAAAATAAGGTATAAGTGTATAGAAGCAAAGAGAAGTGGACATGTTGAAGGAGCTCATTTGGTGGTGTTTGTTTTACAACTTCAAAGTGGGCTTATTAGCTGCAGCATCAAGTTGCCGAATATGTCAAGCATTTAGGGATAGTTGTGTAAATGAATATATGACAAGGCATTGATTTAACCAATTCAAGTCAGCAGATAGGAATGTGTGGAACACACATTGCAACAGAAAGTGCTAATTCTGGTTAATCGCAAGGGTGTATTGTTCTTGGCCAATAAGCATGTTAGGAAGCTGCATGTCAGGAATACCATCCAGTGACTCAGCTAGGAGACTTTATGCTACCCTCTTTACTCACCTGACCTTGCACCTTTTCCTTTCTCTGGGTACTTGTCTTTGTGGAAAATCCTTCTCCAATGAAGCAGATTTGCGCTAAGTACATGTGGACTTCTTTGTGTCCAAAATTTGTGAATTTTACCGCAAGGGGATTACACAACTGTAGACACAGTGACAGGAGGTACTGGATACCGATGGTGATTACTTTGAAGACTAAAAATAAGCTAAATCATCTGTACGTCATGTTTTTTTGGATTAATGAAAAACAACAAAAACTTTCTTGTTTACCTTGTAAAATTCCCTTTGCAAATGCATAATTTGCTTTCTTCAAACAATTACTTAAATGTAATTTTTCTTAAATATGTATAATTATAATTTTTTTAAAATATTTCTTAATTATTACTAGAGAGTTTCCTTCTATGTATTTAGTGAAGCTTTCATATTTAGGAAGCATTATAAAATATTTCAATATTTGACATTATTTACTGAACAAGTAAAACAGATTTAAAATCTTGAATTATTTTTTCAAAGAAACTTTTTTTAAATTAAAATTTACTTGTTTATAAATTTTATAATAATAATAATAATAGCTTTTTGTTTATATTATTAAGATATAAGTGAAATACCTATCACTTTTGATGCATTTTTAAATTTATTTTCAAAGAGATAAAAAATATAATTTCAAAAAATTCAAAAAATTCAAAAAAGATAAAAAAAAATTAGTTTAAATTTTGTATCTATTTTTTTAAAAGTTAAGAATATGTATGTTGCCGAGAAAATTTTTTTCCTGATACTTTTTTCTTTTTTATTCATTTATTATTTTTTAAGCTTTTTTTTTATGTATTTAAAGAAATTTCTTTTTAATTGCAGGGCAGCTCAAGTTAGTTCATCATGGAAAGAAATAGCTTCAAAAGAAAATTTGGTATGTGGAATTTTCTCAGTTAATTTATTTGTAGTATCACCTAGAATATGTAAAATTAGTTGTCAGTTTCTTGTTAGAATATTATAAATAATTAATCTTTTGTGTTACATTTTAAGTCGCCCATCACAGACTGGAATGTAATTCATACACACATTTAATTTGAAAATAATCTAGAGAAAATCTTTTTTATTTAAAAGTGTGCTACATATGATTATAACATTTTATTGTTTTTTTAATTCATTAATTTAAATGAATGATCATTTAATTTTTTATGATTTTATAACTCAATATTCCTAGAACTAAATTCACACTTTAATGTTTTAACAAAGCAATAAATGTTTGAATTAATTTTTTTTGCTTCGGATCAGTGAATTGGTGTTTTTATTTAACATTCTTATTTTTTATATATAGTAATCTCAATTAAAACATCTCAAAAATTTATTATTTTAAGTTTTATTTAGTTTTTATATGTAAGTAATGTGCTTTTTGTGTATTACTTATTTTTATTTTTTCGCATCATATCATTGTAGATTGGATTTCAAAATCATTATGTATTTCCTTACCATATTCATTTTCCAGTTTAAATATGATTCTATGTGCATTTATAAATGTTTTTGTTTTAATTTTAGTGGAGAACTGTATCTTTTCGAAGGTTGAGAGTTACAGATTGGGAGAAGTGTTGCATTTGTTTACAAAAGCAGGGTACTAAATGTTTGGTAAGCATTAAGAATTAGATGATTTATTTATTCAGCCTATCATTGATTCTGACATTTATAAATATGCTGATCTAATAAACATTTAAGTTATAAATGGACAACATGATTCTGAATTATAATATTTATCATCAAATTTAATTTCATTATTTATTAATGAATAAATAATGAAATTCAATTTCATACTTTTGTACTTAAATCATATAATTTATGTGTTGTAAATTACTAAGTTATTTGATATAAATTTGGGGTATTAAAAATATAGTAATTGCTTTTTTCTTTTGCAACAATTTTTAGTTGTGATATAATTTTTTGTTTTGTTACTCAATCAGAATTAAATACATTTTTATATTTTTACAATGTGTATTGCTTTTATAAATAAAGCATTCTTACTTTATGTATGTAAACTTAACTTAAATTATATCTAAAATATTCTTATATTATCTGTGTTCTTTTTCTTGGCAAAAAGCAGTTATAATTTACATTTTTTGCCAAGGAATAATTTACTGTCATTGTTTTTGTTCTTGTCCAATTTGTTTTAAAATCAGTAACTGCTTATATTAATTATCAAGAGTTTTAAGTTTTTACATACTTTTTCTCATACATATTCTAACAGTATGATATGTATGAGACAAGTACTGTCACTCCTTCTCTTAGTTAAAAATTTCGGAAAACAGTATTAAATTGACGGCTAGTATTTTCAACAAGCATCCAAAACTTTTGACTAATACCATCTGCAAGGATCCACATTTGTTTGGTTTTCATGGTTGTTGCTGCCACCCATAAGCCTTTGATAATAAAATCCGACTTTGTTGCTCAGTGTGTGAAGTATATCAAAATTGGATTGTTGATAAGTGGAAACAGAGTGGAATGATAAATGCTTCAAATTCTATCACTGAAATGGCAAAATCTGAACTTATCATGTGTTGGAGAACATCTTTTGCCAGAGTGGATTGTGTCAAGTAAGGTTATGCAGAGTTGGAATTATGATCTGAGGTAGCTTATTAGTGTATGGGTTCATGATGATCCAGAGTCCAATAGACCTTTGATCTCAATTTATGGTAGATTCAATGTAGTCTTTTTCTCCATTATTCTAGACAACAATTTACAGATTGGATCATTGTTACTTCCTGAATAACAATGCCACTTGTCTTGTAGCGTTATTCTCTATGGATTGGTGTGCTGACAGTGGAGTGAACCAATTAGGCCAGGAGTCCTAACTGGAATCCTCTAGGGCACTTCTGAGACGAGTCAAATTGCCGTAGTAAGGGATTAAGCAACTGTTTAAAATTTGAGAAAGAACTTACATATCTTCTTCAAGTCAAGTGGAAGAAAATATCACATCTAAACATTTGTGCAAAGCTTGCCACAGAGGGTTAAGGCTGTAATTGCATCACATGAGGCTCTACCAGCTATTGAATATGAATAAATTGTGTTTATTTTTTTTATCACAGGTATACAAATACTCATTGGTAGATAAGTTAGAATTGCTTTGTAAAAGTTTGATAGTTTTCAATTTTCCCAATCCAAATGACAAGCTTAAAGAAAAAATAATGGATTTCAAAGTATTTTTTTAAATTTCAGTTGGAACATGCTTATAGGCATTTCTGCTATAACTAATACATATTTTTAAATAAAAAAATTTTTTTGTATGTATTTTTTTTCTAGAATAAATTGACTAGAAAGAAATACTAAGTCTGGTATAAAAATGTATTTTTTCAAACCAGAGTTTTTTTTTGTCAATTTATTTTCAACTAAGTAAATAATTTGGTTAATTATTTCTTTATAATTTGCATAATAATATGATAAGAATATTTGCTTATAAATTCAATATTTTTTAGGACCTGTGTGACATGATTCTTGATGATTCTGATGATCCATGGATAAAGTTTAAAGCTGTTGTCAAAAAATTATCAGGCATTCGAGAATTAATGCTAGATAAAGTTCCTCCTTCTCTTTTGAAGTTTATTTCTTTAAATATGTCTCAATTATTAAAATTAGAATGTTTTTTATCGGAAGTGTGTACTGAGCCCGAAATATGGTATGCTCCCTAAAATTTTAAACATTTAAATAAATTATTCAAATTTTAAATACAGGTAACCCTTCTATAACATGGTAGTTAGGTTCCTAGAAAATGCCGTGTTGTGTGAAATCGTGTTGTATGAGACCCAGAACTAGTACAAAAAGGGGGGTTACGTTCCAAAAACTTATTAAAAACAAATATTTTTTTAAATTTGACATATAACATAAGTAATATATAACAATAGTTTTCACATACATATTAACTAACAAAAATAAAAAATAACGTTTCTTACATTTTGTAAATACATTTTGTAACATAACAAAATTAGTGTACAAACTCTGTAATTCAGATATAAATAAAATGATAAGCACTTCAAGCAAGATAACATGTAAAAGATGTTAATTTTAAACTTAATTATGCATTTTAAATAAGCCTTTCCAGTAGTTAAAAATATTATTTTTTATTTATCTTTAAGAATACTGATATTACTTTCTAACACGTAAGTTTCTTTATCAAAATAAGAAAACCAAAACTACGCTAAAAGGGCGATTTTAAGGCGAAAATAGCAAACCCGAAGCATCATAAAATAGTTTAGACTATTAATGGTTTAAACGTTGCCGTTTTCATTATTTAATGACTCACAAAATAATCTTATGGTCTAAATCCAACGTTTGGTAGCAAAAAATCTGGAGAAACAAAACCGTGTCATAGGATGACGTGTTGTAGGAATTTTCCCGCAATTTACGAATCGTGTTATAAGATACCGTGTTATAGAAGGGTTACCTGTATACAAATTTTACAAAATGTTTTGCATGCTAATCATATATGTAATTAGTATCAATAAAATAATACTAGTCATTTATGTAGCTAGTGTAATGAGATTCTCACAAGCTACATTTAAAATGTATGTTAACAACTTTAATAACACCAGAAAAGAAATTAAATACATTCCTGTAATCTTGCAGTCTTTTTGATTTTAAAATTCAAGAAAAGAGTATTCAGTGAAAAAGCAAGATTGCTGGGAAAAACTCTTAATGTTACCTTAGTTGAATTATTATAGTTGAATAAAATGTGAATTAACAAAGTTCACTCAAATTTAAAAATTATGTAATGATAAAAGCTTTAGCCTATGATAAAATATTTGAATGTAAATCTTGTAAAGACAAATATTGCCTACTTTGCAAATGAAAAATATTAAAAGTATTAAATGTTACTCATTTTTTGGTAAATATGATCACATTTTTTTTATTCAACATCAAGTAAATCAGTCATAGAAATTAATGTTTTATTATTTGTAAACTTGTAAAGAAATGATAAGATCTATAGTTAACATTTTTATTGAAATTTCTAAGTAGATATATTTGAGTATTATATTTATTCCTTACTTATGCATTTTTTAAATCTAATGCAGTAGCATCTTGATTTACTTTTTTTATGAAACCTATAGTGAGAGAGAGAAGTAAAAGATTATTAATAATCTTTAATTTTTTCTGCAAAAATGAGGAATTTATAAAAATGTTTCAACTATTTTTATGTTATATATTCTTGTATTTAATGGTTTTTTCTTGTTTTAACATAATTATTTAAAATTACTAAAAAGCTTTATGTATGCTTAAGTTTTTCCTTATGTAAAAAGTTAATGTATAATATATATTTAAACTGCACATTATTTATACATTTGAATTGAGTATTTTTTAATATTGCTACACATTATATAAGTTTTTCTAACTATTTTGAAATGTATAAAATTTACTTTTTTGCATGTAGCAATATGTAATTTTTGAGAAGGTATTGCTAAATTCCATTTTTTTTAAAATCTAATGTTGGTTTTTCTGAGAGAATCCACTTAAAAAATAACTATATATTTAATAAAATCACTGATATTACGTGCTTAATTTCTTAAAATGTAAAAGGCAATATTGTATATGAATTTATATATGCATAGTTTTCTGTTTTTTTTAATTGTGGTATCCATATATTTAAACAAATATTTAGAAATCCTTAGCAAAATACATAATTATTATTGGCCTACAAAATGTGTATAAAAATATCATGATATTATTTAAAAAATTTTTTTTTTATTTAATTGAGTAGATATTCTGAGTCTGTTAAAGCCTTATATTTAAACAATAACCATTAATTCATGCATGAACTTTCATCTTATTCATTTATTGTGTGAAGTATTTAAACAAAATGCAAATGTTTTTGTAATACATAATATTTGTATAATGTGTATGCAATATATTATAACTTTATTACAGAATTTTTTAAATATGTAGGATTTTTTTTTACAAGACAATTTTATAATTTAAAAGAAAGCTTAAAATTTTACCTTGCAAATACTTCACATAGCAATAAATGTAAAATATATATTTGGATTGTTAACACAATATTTGAAATGCTGTACCCTATTAAAATTACAAGAAAATCATGGCCAAATGTAGGCAATCCACACAGTGTAGCATACTGAATTAACAATTTTAATTTAACTCCTTAAGTAGCAAGTTAATTTTTGGAAAAACTGGTAAAAAATGATCGATTTTAAAGAAGATCGAGGTAAAGAATGATCGATTGGTATACTATAAATTATTTTTTGCAATTCAGTGGTGGGAAGTCACTGGGCAGCAGGGGTTGAGAATGGGTAAAAGATATCAATATATATATTATGCAAACAAAGTGTAAACAATTTGATTACATGTTAATGTTGAATTTTAAATTATTGAAATCAAATTGTCATACTTGCAAGTATAAGAATGACTAAAAATTCAGTTTGGTATGATTTTGTTTGAACTGCTTTATAACCAAGAATTTCTAAGAAGCTTATAGCTAATCATCATAATGCATCACCTGGTTTATACAAGGAAAATGTGCATAGTGGTGCTATCTATGTTAAATAAGTTTAATTATAATCTGGCTTATTTATTTTTACTGGAACTGATCTCATATGGGTCTTAAAAATAAAATAATACAAGTTACAAGAACGCCCATGTTAGACATGGAGATATATAAATTTGCCAGTTACCCTTATCAGACACAGGCAAATGTTTTAAGGGGTTATTCTTATTTGAAATTTAAATTACATAGTTACTTTTAAGACTTATGATTGCATAATTACTTTCAAGTTAATGAAATTTACCGGTATGCAAATGCATTATTATTCATTTAGAATTTACTACTCTTCTTCAGGTAATTTATTTTTATTAATGATAGTAATTTTTATGTTTTACAAGTTTTGAATTTTATTTATTTCTATGTTTCTTGGGATTCAGATCATACAAATCCAAATTTTATATACCCTCAAAGGGTTTACTTTCTTTAAGTAAACAAGGTGTCACAATCCCAAGGTAACCCGGTGATTTGTCCTCATCTTTCTTTTCTTATTTTCTTCTTTGCTTTTTCTTCCTTTCCTCCCTCATTGTGGTTGACTTGTAAAAGGTTGAGGGCACCCCTTGAGTAGCTATCACCAACCTGTTGCTGTTAGCCTCTCCTGGGGACTAAATCACAAATGTGTTTACCATGCGTGGAGATTTGTGTCTTTGGAAAAATTATCCTGCTAAGTTGAGGCTCCCAGAGACCAACACATTACTTTGGCCTCTACTTCAGGTAATTAGGTGTGTTGTGGTCCTCAGTGCATCAATCAGCTTACATGGATTAAGCGATCATAAATCTGCTGAGTGTCTTGATAAAGGTGGAGGCCACTTCAGAGATATATCGAAAGTGTATAGGGTCTGGCTAGCACTGGTGCATTTATCCTGTATCCCAATGTTGGGCTCAGCAGTAGGAGGTGCTATCAGGCCACAAAATAAAAAAAAACCCTTTTTTATGGAGTGTACTTCTAATTCTTTAATCTCTATGGAATAACAAATGATACATAATTAGAAATATTTTGTTATTAAAAGAACCCCAGTTCTTTTTGATAATTTCTCCTATCTTAATTAATAAAGAGTCTTATTGGTACAGTTGGAAATGGCAAAAATGTTCACAAAATAAAAATTGGTTATCTCTTGATTGAAATTTTATCAACTAAACAGGCTAAAACTATTCTAAAATTCAAATGTCTTGGTAATATTGATGTGATAATATCTTCCCATAGTATGTTAAATTCTATGTGGCGAGTTATTTCAGCAGATGATTTGTTTAATGTATCAGAGGAAGAAATTTTTATAATCTTGTTGACCAAAAAGTATGACATGTACAGCACATCACAATCTGAAGAGAGGGCACAATTGTAAAACTGAACCCCTCAAACTCGTACTTGCAACTCCTACATTATCTCAATCTATTAGAGCTGGTTTTCTAAATTACAGTATTCAATCCTACATTCCAAACTCATTACATTGTTTCAAATGCCAACATTTTGGACCTGCAAAAACTACTTATAGAGGAGCTTTCACTTTTGCTCAATATGCTTTAATTGGACATGACAGCAGTTCATGTCAGTTACAAGAAAAATGTATCAATTGCGGTGGTGAACATCCCTTTTACTCCCAGTCATGCCCAACATGGATATTAGAAAAGCAAATTACAACTATGAAAATAAAACAAAGTTTATCTTACTTCGATTGTAAACATCTTTGTTTTATTCAACAGAATATGGAATGAACATGTCTATCCCAGTCTCTGAAGCAAAACTAAAGTTCAGATTTTAGTTTACAACTAAAATCTGAAAAAGATCCAACTAATCCTCAAAACTACCGTCCAGTTGCTCTCACAGGTTGCTTTGCGAACTTTTATTTATGTACTTGATGACAATCAATACGTATTACTTTATCAAAGTGGATTCTGGGAAGGTAGATCCACTCAAGAAAATATTGTGTACCTAGAAACACACAAATTAGGAATGCCTTTGTACAGAGATAGCATTTGGTGTCTATCTTTTCTGAAACAAAGAAAGCCTATAATAGGACACTGTGTTATGGAATTCTTCAAACTTTATATAATTTTTAATTTCAGAAGAAATTTACCCATTTATATTCAGAATTTTTTAAACTCTTGTATTTTTAATGTCTGTGTAGGATCTGTTTTTAAGGGATTCTTCAGGGAAGTGTTTTAAGTGTTACTCTGTTTTTAAAGTTTTCAACAGCAACATTCTTCATGTATTACAACCATCAGTCGATGGAACATTATATGTTGATTATCTCCAAATTTCTTACCAGGGCTCTAATATGCAACTAATTGAATGGTAATTACGAACTGTTGTCAATAATCTTGTTTCTTGGTGTAATGAAAATGGGCACATTTTATCTCCTTCCAAAAGTAATTGTATTTATTTTTGCAGAAAAATTGGGCCTTATCCTGGTCCAGAAATTAAGATATCAGGCGCAACTATTCCTATTAATCAAATATCATTTCTATGTCTAGTGTTTGACAAAAAATTAACTTTCCAACCACATATCTTAGATTTATGAAAAAGGTGTAAAAGGTCACTATATATTCTTTAAGTGCTCTCTAATACCTCTTGGGGTGTAATTAATAAAGTGTTACTCTGTGTGTTCCAATCTGTTATTCTATCTTGAATTGATTATAGTAGCATAATTCATCGATCAGCCGGATCATTTGTATTGCACAAATTAAACCCTGTACATCACTCAGCTTTATGAATATGTTCAGGAGCATACTGGACTTCTCCTGTTCAGAGCCTTTATTTAATTTGGAACCAGTTACCTCTTGATCTAAGATGTAAACAATTGTCTCTACATTATTATTTTAAAATGTTATCTGCATCACCCTTCCAAATCTATGATTGTTTGTTCCTCTCTAAGAAGGTTATATAATGCACAACCTCATAATATACTACCACTTTATGAGTGTATTGACTCACTTCTGACTTATCCCTTTGTTGGACATAGTAAATCAGCCACATCTCCTTTTATTTTGCAACTGATGTTCTCATACATTTAATCTGAATATTCCTCTTAAATTTCCTGTATATTCTGATGGCTCAAAATCAAGTAATCATGTTGGTTGTGGGGTATTGTTAGAAATATTATTTATAACTATATAAAATCATTCATCGTTTTCTGCTTACACAGCCAAAGCTATTGCTGTTTTACGTACTCTAGAACTAATGCAACCCAACTCTTATAAAAAATGCTGTATCTTTACAGATAACATGAGTGTGATCATGCAATTTGGCCATTTTAATGATAAATGTCATCCAGTTGTGGAAATATTAGATATTTTAAATATATTGAAGAGTAAAAGATTTGACATCGTATTTTGTTGGGTTCTAAGTCATGTTGTCATTGCTGGGAATGACTTTTTACTTAAATTATTAATATTTTTTGACATTAAACAAATTATCAGAGATTTTCTTTTTTCTCACTGGCAGAAAACTTTTCTTTGCATTTTAGTTTTAAATTATATAATATATCCTCTCCCAGTTGCTCCCATGTGAAAAGTTGATGTAAAACTTACATGCCACCACATTGGACACACCAGATTTACACACAAGTACTTATTCTTGTCTCAGATTGCTTTGATTTGTGACATGTGTAATGTACCATTTACAGTACATCACATTTTAATTGTCTGCAATAATTTCAATGATTTACAATTAGTGTTTTTTAATACTACAAATTTAATTTTATCAGGCTTAGTTGAGTTTAAATCACATAGAAATATGTTTGCATTTTTACATACAATTTGTTTCTTGAATTCTATTTAATTTTTTTATCTATTTTAATCTTTTACATAAATTTTTCTTGAATTTTTAATATATTCTATCTTACACATTTGACTAGATTTTTATTACAGAAATTTTACTTTTAGTTTTAAATATTGTACACTGCAGATATCTCCAATATTGGACTTTGCACCAGTAAATCTCACAAATAAATTAAATTTTATATATATATATATATGATATCATATATATATATATGATATATACTATCTATATATATATATATATATATATGATATATCAGCAATTTCTTTTGTTTAAGTCCCTGGATGCTTAATCTTTTTATATTTTTTATTATTATTAAATTTAGCTATATTTGATTTGAAACAAAGTATAAAGATGTTAAAGATAATATGATTTCTGAAATCAATGGGATTTTTAAGACAAAATTTTATATTTTCTATAAAAAAGCAATATTTTTGTCATTCACATATTTAAAATTAAATCCTTTTCCTGCTTATTATTACATGTATAATTATTGATTACACAAACAGAATCCTGAAACTAATTTTTTTATGTATAACTGATTCAGATTGAAATCATTTTTCAAAATTTTTGTTTAACTTTTCAACATTTATAGAGAAGTTTAGTTCATTATATTCTTTTTGCTGATTTGTTCTTAACAATGTTTACATTGAATTTAAATATTGCTTTTCTGGGTTGGAATTTTTTCGAACATTTACTAATAAAAATTTCTTTATTAATCTATTTAGAAAAAATTAAATCCAATAACTAGCCTTCATGTTTAAAATTTGGAATAAAAAGTGAATAATTTGTACCAGCGACTTATTTATTATACTAGTATGTCGTAATAATATGTATGCATGCCTTTTTTTTGAACGTATATTTTGAAAAATTTAAGTACTTTTAAAACAGGGTTATTAAAAATAAAATGAATATGAATAATGTTGATATATGTAGTAAGTTAAAAATATACATTCATCATTTGGAAGGTATTTTTTTTATTTAGTTCAATGATTTTGGAAATGGATTAGATGCTGAGTTTTCATCAAATTATGAGAAGAGATTAATTTTTGTTATGAAGATTTATTTGAATGTGCAAAAATAGTCTCATCTTTATAAATTTAAACTATAATGATTGAAAAGTGACCCAGCTGTATTATGGCGTTTGTTTTTATAAACCAAGTAGATTTTTAAAAGATTTGTTGTGACAAAATTTTGTTAATCATTTAATTTAATGTAAAATTTTTACAAAATTAAATCAAGTATTTTACAAAAGGTTTGCTGATATAACAAAATTAATTTTATTAGTTTTAATATTAATACTTAGAATCTGAGCATTTGAATTTTTGTACTTATTTTTTTGTATATCGTGTATTTTTAATGTGATTTACGCATGAAAAATTATGAATTTTAGGTATGTGAAGTAATTCTCAAATTGATTAAAAAATGTATCATTATTACATTTAACTATGTAAGGATGCAGTATTTATTTGAATAAAGCTAATGAATCAATTTTTTTATTATTGAGTGTAATCTTACAACTACAAAAATTTTGAAAACTCTTGATTTATTTGTTTAATTGAAATTTTAATATGTTGGAAACCTTAAGAAAAGTATATCATGGGGCAATCAAATCATAGATAAATTTTTATGCATTCTATAGATATTATACATATGTTCATAATTTTCATTTCTGTTAATAGTAATGTGAATGGTATTATAAATGTTTTCTTTATATTAAATTTAAAAGTATATTGTTTATGTGAATAGAATATTTCTTCCTCATCAAATACGAAGAATCTGGGAATACAAAGAAACAATCCCTTTTATCTGTTATTTCATTTGAGATAAGTTATCTCTGATTAATGTGTAATATTTTTTACTTTAGAAACTTAAGAAAAATTTTCTTTTATTCTGATAGCCAAATGCTCAATTATTAATGTTATACCAGTAAATATGTGCAGTATTATATTTTTGATGAAAATTTGCATTTTATATTACTTAAAGGTTAAAAAATTCATGCAATCTATTTTTATAACTACATAGGAATTTCCTCCTTTTATTTATGAAATTTATGATATAACTCTTTTTATGTTAACTGGATGAAAATCAAATTATTTTATGAAAAGGAATTTGTTTTAATTATTTTTAGCAAATGATATATTGACATTGCATTTTCTATCATGCTATCTTAGTGTAATACATTTCTTTTCATCCAAATTGAAATACGATGTATATTATTTTAATTCTTTTATTTTTATTTTCTCATCAACTATATTTTTATTTATTTAAAAAAATCAACTTGCCAATTAAAATTTTACCATTTTCATTTATCAATTCTGAAATTAACTTTAAATTTAAGCTAACATTTTTAGAGAAATAGCAAAAAAATTCCTTTACGGAATATTTAATTAAATCAGTATGCAGAACAAAATATTAATCTAGGGATTTTTACATAGTTATTAATTCTAATTTACATTATTATATCTTATTTATATAAATTAGATTATTTTTTAAAAAAATTATGAAGTTGAGTAATTAGATTAAATTTCATATAATGCATTTTATTTGTCATATTTGTATTAAGATATGCAACAGGTTTGATATGTTTGATGAAAAGTTCATAACTCAAAATATGAGTTAAGTTTGAATACTAATTCATAATCAGTTTATAAAGATTGGATATTTTTTCTATGAATAAATTTTAATTTGTTCATTACTTTCCTTATATTATTTTAAAATTCATAATTTTTTCAGGACAGTACCTTCTGAATTTGAATTATCTGCTATTGCTTGTCTTCATCGACTTAGAACTCTTAAAATAGGATCATTCAGTGATATCATTTTAAGAGATGAACCCAAATTTATGATGCCATACTTACCAAACTTGAGACATCTGGTATGATTTGCTTAAGTATATACTCTGTGAAAAATGTGTATTTGAATAAAATATGTATATTGTCAATTACTATATATATTTATAAAAATACATATTTACTGATTTTGTGTAAGGGTTAAAAACAAAAAATTGCATACACTTAATATACTTTTGTGTACATTTATACGTGTACACAGGGTTATTTGTTCAAATTTGTTGTTATATTATGCATGTTTTCAGAATATATATGTGAATGTGAAACTTTAAAAAAAAAGGAAAAATTTCAGAAAAGCATTTGAAAAAGTACTAAATAAATTTAAGATTTATTATTTTTTTTATACTATTTACTATTAATTCAGTTTTTAAACCTTTTTTATACTATTTACTTTTTTTAAAATTTTTTTAGTATTTTTAACAAAATATTCATTTTAAATTGCATATATTTCTCAGTTTACTTATAATTTGAAAACTTATCTTCTCTTATAACTTTGCTGTGTTAACATTACTCAGATGTTTTTTACAATTTTCAGATTTTATTTCTATATTTGCCAAAATAAAGCTGCTGTACTTTTTAATTAACCATTATATGCTATATTATTAATGATACATGGGTATTCTGCTATTGAGATATATTCTTATTGAAACTCTGTATTACTGTAGTCATCAAATTCTCATAAACTCAGGAGCCCTTATATGTAGACACAACATGATCTTGACAATCGAAAAAAGAAAATAAAAAGCTTATTTTTTTTCAATCAAAGTAACTCTTATCTATATCATCTAATTTTTATAGTTTTGTTGACTAGTAGAATTAAATAATATCCTGATGTTGCAAGTGATGCCTGTAATATTAATAGCATATTAAAAACAACCAAATTAAAAATATTCTTGCAGGGAAACTCAAACTCTCTTGTATTGCCTTGCTCTATACCAACAAAATAGTTTTCAGTCTATTTTGCATAATATCTTGAAATAATATATTGCATAGTATCTTGTTTCTTAAAGAAAATTGCTTACTCCATTTCATACTTAATCAGATTAATGCACAATTTAATGTAAAATGCTGTATATATATATATATATATATATATATATATATATATATATATATATATATATATACTAACACTTATTAAAAATATACTAATGTAAACTAAAAATAAACAAATGTGTATTAAATGTATAATGTTATTCTGTTCACTAATACACTAAAAGCATGTATTTTAAATTGCACTAAATGACAATGTAGCACTTTGTGAAATAAGTGTATAGTGTAATTAAAGTGTACTAATGCACAATTTAATATAAATCTTGAGCTAAATTGTATATTAGCTGGTGTATTTTTTGCAAATCTGTTTTGGTATAAAACAGTGCAAACTTCTGTGTTTTTAAATTTTAGAATTGATTTTGTTCAGAAATCTTTAGTTTTGTCATCTTTTTAGTGTTCCAATTAGATTCTTTTGTTTTACAAAGTAGAAAAAGGATTTTAACTTATTCTTAACTGACGAAAAGTCTCTTGATATCCTTTTTGCAATTTTAACACAATTTTTCCATTTTCGGAATTTAATTAGTGGGATTCTTTGCACAGTTTTTAAAATCAAGGGATTATATAAATGCAAATTTCTAACTTATGTACAAAAATTTTTTTAATAAAAATTTATAATGACTGAGTTTTCTTATCTCCGAATAAAAGAAAAAGAAATTGTTCTATAAATTTAACTATATAAGTTTTGGTAATATAATTATTTATCTTCTATTAGTAAAATTATATGCTCATTGATTAAAATTTATTGTTCATGATTTATGAACTTCAGATAAGATTATAATAATCATATTAAAAAAATAGAAAAACTTTTTTAAACACCCAAAATTTTGTTTCATAATTTGAATGCCTACTTTTGTAGAATCTGATAATTTTTCCAATAAGATGTATTAAAAATAATATATTATATTCATTATTCATAAAATTCATCAACATAGATTCATATAATAAAAATAAATATTATATGAAAAAATTATACTACTGAAGTGTAGTTCTTGTTTACCTTATATGAAATTTTTGAAAAAGTAACATAAGAATTCAATTTTCTGTAAAAGGAAAAATTATGTAATTGAACAATGAAATATGCTAATTTATTATGAATTTTTAATAATAAATTACATTTTTTTAGAAATTCTTTATTCAGATGAATCTTACAACTGAGTTTATTAGCTATAATGGATCACAATTATATTTCATGCCTCAATTTGGAAATCTAAAAATAAACATATTTATTTGTTAAAAAATAATAGTAGTATTCTCCAAATAATAAGATGATACACTATCATCAAAGGAGCGAGCTGATGTATTTAATACTAAATGTAGTAAAATTTGTCATGAATGTATATATTTTTGATAAACATAATTTGAATATATTTTTGATAAACTTTGAATATATTTATTTTTGATTTGATCTGAATAAAATTGTCATTTTTACATTGCATATAGGCTTATAAATAGGGCTAATAATAGTCTAACATAAAATCAATGTTGCTTTGTCTCTAATATTATTATTAGAGACAAAGCAACATTGAGTTTACGTTAGACTTACAATGTTTCTTATTCAAAATATAATATTTTATTAATAATAATTATTTTAAACAGTTTAAAAGTTTATGATTATTCACAATTAAATTTATCATTGTTTATTTATAGAACATTTTACTCATTTATCATTCAGGGAAATATAAAATCTGCAGTAAATTTATAATGCTCATGCTTTAAGATCACCATTCCTCATTTTGTATTTTAGGTGATCATTAATTTTATAAAATATGTAATACAATTTTTATAATTATTTATACAATAAAAATCTTATTTTTTAATACTTCATCAAATTAAATAGAAATTCTTAAACTTATCCAAATTCTAATGCAAAAGATATTGATAATACACATCATGCTTATAGATGTTGGCAACTAATAAAAATTTGTGAAAGATTCTGATTTCATACTAACATGTTTAATTCTCATTAATCTTATTCAGTTAAAAGGATATTTGAAAAATCATTGATTAATAAATTATATATTTTCATTATAGTTGTATGAAAATGCTATTAAGGATGAAGTATATTACCTTTGAGAATATTTCATGTAGAGTTTGGTTAAATTGAAATTCTGTTTCATATTTTACTTTATAATAGTCACATTTAAGTATATAGCTTTTTTTCTATAATTTATGCATTTGATTTTTGGAATATAAATTAAATTTCCAATATTTGCATATTAGAAATAATTTGTAAATTTCCTTTTTAATTGTTCAAAATTTTTTACTTACATAACCTTGCTAATTTTCTTTAAAATGAATATTAATATATAAAATGTTATCAAAATATTAGAAAACCTAAGAATAAAAGTGACATTTTTGAATGCCCTTTATAAGCATTAAAGTATAAAAGTTACCTGTTTCTTTATATATATATATATATGAGAGAGAGAGAAAAAGAAAGAGTTGTATATATTCTAGTAATAAACTCAAGTTTCTAAGAACTTCAGAATGCCTAATTCTGAAGTTCTTAGAAACTTGAGTTTTTTTCAAAAGCATAAAATGTCAGACCTCTTACATTTTGTAGAGACCAAATAGTAGGAATGTCTAATTAGAGTAAGTGTTACTAAAAGCATCCTAAGGTTTTGACATTTTTAGTTGTATGTGTCTAATGTCACAACAGTATACACTGCAAGACAAACTCTGCAAAGCAAAATAGTGAACAAGAAGAGACCTAAGAAATATAAACAGATTGCGATGTGTAAAAAATGAAAGATTGCAGCAAAAGTGACTTCAGAATTCAGTAAGTATCTGGATTCTCTAGCATCAATGACTACTTTCAGGAGGAATTTTTAATAAACAAAAAATTTTTTGTGACAGTACAACAATTCTCAAGCCACTTTTTACACAAATGTAAATGCCAAATGTCAAATGTGTAAATGCCAAATGTCATCTACTGTGGTGTCACTCATAAAACCTTGTTGATTGATAAATTGAAAAAAGTTATTATTTCTGATGAATCATTTTTTTTACTTTTAAAACAAGACTGACACTTGTTTAGGCATAAGTGTTACAATCGTGAGTGTCTCCATCCATTAGTCAAGTGTGGAGGTGGGTCTGTCATGATGCAAGCAGCTGTGTTGTAGACTAATTTAACTATAAAAGGAAGGGCCATGGGGATAAGTATAGAGAAATTTTAACTGACCAAGTCCATCTTATGTAAATTTTGTTTCCTGCAGGAGATGGAATTTTCCAGTATGATATCCACCTATCCACATACAGCAAGACTTGTCCAGTCATAGTTTGATTTTAACACGAAGATAAATATAAACATCTATCTTGATCACACTGTCGCCTAATCTCAATGTAATTTAACCATTATGGTCTGTTTTAAAATTTGTGAATACAGAATCGATATCCTCTAATGTCATCTCTCCCAGAAATTTCACAATATTTCCATGAAGAATGATGCAATATTTTTATAAATTCTATTCAACTCTTATATCCATCAATTCTTATTCGAATACAAGCTGTGCATTACATTACATGCCAAAGGCAGTCCTACATCATATTAATAGCAAGTGATATGATATGATGTTCTGTTGGATGCCAAGTCACGTCAGTTTTGTAGTAAATGAAAAGGCAGGTGTAGTTGCTAAAACTGCGTTGACTTTATTTCAATCGTTGGTCCCTTTTTTAGATGCGGAGAAGTGTGTGAAAAGATTTGTTTATTCTCTCTTCCAAGAATTTTAGAGATGAGCTGGAGGTCAACAAATTGTGTACCATTTTTCCAGATCAGTTATAGTGCTACAAAATGCTGATGTACATTTAACTCGCCTTCGTATTGGACACATACATTCACACATAAACATCTGTTTCTAAATGAACTAAATCCATGGTGTGAAACATGTAATGAACTACATAATATTTATCATATTTTGATTTCATGCAGAGATTTTATTCCACATTGTTTTATATTTTTTAAAAACAATCTTTAAACATTAAATGATTTTTTGGGGGAACCAACTCACAGAAATTTCTTCATGTTTTTAAAGAAAATAGGATTTTTATCATTTATTTCAACATTATATTTTTTTATTTATTTACATTTTATTTTATTTTTTCAGCTAATAAAACTTTAGATTTTAGTTAAAATCTATACATTGATTTTTGTGTTTTAAAATTTTAGCATTAACTGGGTTTTAAGTATATATTAATTTTAATTTTGGCACAGCTTGTTCTTTTTGGACCTTGGGCCTTAAAACCCAACCAACCAACCAACACCATACTAATGAAGAATTCTTCATAGATGTAGTATGTTTCCATTATTTTGATAACTACTTGTATAATATATTTAAATTGTTAAAGATGTATACTTTTAAATTTCAATATATTGTCTTAACAGTGTATTCAGTACTGAAAAAAAGAAAAAAATTGCAGAAAGTGAACAGTTAAGGGTTAAATGTATACTTATTTGATGGGCAATGTGATTTTCTGAGGAAACTACTTTTTTACAATATTTATTAAAAAAATTGTTTCTTATCATGAAAATTTTGAATGTTATGTACAATAACATATGCAGAAACATTATAATTAATGAACTTAATCGTATTTATATAATCTGTAACAATTATGAATATACTAAAAATCAAATTAAACGCCCAATAGCTAACCTAAAAAATAACAATATTCCAATTTTATTTCAAAATATGTAGGAAGTAGGGAATTGCTTGTAAGATTGAAGTAATGCGTAGTTTTTATAACTACAGAAGGGCCACCCAAGCATTGAAGTTCTTACAAGAATCCTGAAAACACCTACATATATACACTTTAATTTATTTTTAACTAAAGCTTAAATTTTCCCTTAACACATTTTAATTTCAAATTTACTACATGTTTCTAAACCACTTTAACTTTCTAAACAACTTTAACTTTTTAAATTTAATTACTTCTGGCAACATTTCTTTATTATAATTTCAAATTTACTTTTGGCAACTTCCTACTATTCTCATATATAAATTTAATCTGATTTACTGGCACTTATATTATGTATTTTTCTACTGTACTTATGTTTCATCTATTGTGAGTATTTTTATTTTTCTGCATATATATTTATCTTTTCTGCATAGATATTTATATATATGCATATATATATATATTCATTCTAACGTTTTAATACGAACACTCTTCGGGGAAATTGCTCGAAGATTTTTAGACATTTGTCCTTCGAGCTTGTCAGAAAAGAGTGTTCATTTTGCATAGCTGACCATCTTCCTCCTGATGAAGATGTTGTCCCTATGCCTTCTTCTTGTCTTTTGCATCATATTTTTAGTATCTTTTCAATTTATATTTCTGGTTTCAATTTTCTTCATTTTTTATCTTATATATATATATATATATATATATATATATATATATATATATATATATATATATATATATATATATATAGAAACAGGTAACTTTTATACTTTAATGCTTATAAATATAATTTCTGTTTTTAAAATTTTATTTACAAACTGTTTCCATTATCTTAAGAATGCATTGTATCTTGATGAATTTTTTTTGTCATTTTCTTTTATCTGTAAAACTATTGTTTCTCTGTATATCTCAAACTAAAAAGATATTCTTTTATACATTTTAATTCTGCTAATTTTGCACCACATGTTTAAAATGTCATGTATTTACATACACAAAAATATATTGGTATGAAAAGTAAATAAATGTGCACCATGTCATATGAAATAACTAAATTAAGTTTTTAAAAGTTGTTATAACTTTGACAGACATATATTGAATGCATTTATATTCTTACACTAATATTTTTAAATTTTATTTTTCAGTCTTTAACTGGTTTCAGATTTCATTCTGTGATGAACTTAGAAGCTTTAGGTTATCAGACAGAATTGATCACCTTAGAGCTTGGTGATTGCTTACATGTAGAACCGAAGGTACATATCATGGAATATTGTATATATTTTAAGTACATTAAATCCAAAAATCAAAAAGGAAAATCAATTTCTAATGTGTTACTTTTTAAAATTTTATATTTGTCTAGTCTGAAAATTCTAAGAAGCATTCTTTTTAGAATAGCTTTCTCAGAAAAACGGTCCTTTAATAACAAAATAAAAGTCTGTATAATTAAAAATCTTTGAGAATCAAAAAATATAAAAAATTAGTACATATCCACAATCTGAGCAATTCATATAACTGTCATTAAAAATGTAAATTAATGTTTTAAACATTTATTTTCATTTTTAGTTTTTCTATGTGTTTTCACTTTAATAATAATTTTCTTTAAGTAAATAAAGATGATTTTTGACAACTCTTTTTTCTGCTAACAGTTAATGAAAATTATTAAAATTATGATTTTGATGCTTTATCATTAAAAATTAATGAAATTTAACAATATTCATTTAGGAAACGATTTTTGTATCAGTACAAAGCCTCTACTGGTTAATTAAACACTTGAATTTCTGCTTTTATTAACCTTTTTTATGTTTAATAATACAATTATTTTAATTTTTGTCTGATAAATTATGGTGGCTCTGAAAACTTATTTAGTATTCTTGATTAAGAAAATATAGAAATGGTGCCATTAAAACAGATTTAAACTATCACTTGAACAATACAAAATTAATTTTGGGTAACTCTTAGCTATAGTTACTAGTTTAATTTCCATCTTTTGCATATTTTAAACCAGATTTATTGTTTTATCGCATTTCTTTTTCTGTGAAAATAGAATTCAGAATGAGTAAATAACATTCACATAATTGAAACAGTGGATCTTGATAAATATTTGTGGCCATAAAATCTTAAAAATTATGATTTAAAGTATTAAATAAGCTTCTCAGTTATGCTTAGAAATTGACTTATTCTTTGAAATTGAATTGGAAAAAATCAATGCTTTTTAAGTTGAAACATTTTGTATTGGAATTATATTTAATGCGATAAAAAAATTTATGAATGATTTTCTAAAACTGAATTGTTTTTTAAATTTAAAGTTTAATTGGTATGAATTTAAATGCATGGAGCAAAAACATCACGAGAAATAAAAAAATATTAAACTAACTTTTTTATGTAAACAGCAAAAATATAAGAAAATGGTACATACTTAAATGTTTAAAAACACCAATTAAATGTTTACAAAATTTAACTCAGAATTCTAAAATATCTTTATTCTTATGTCATATTCCTTCAATCATAACTTACTTTTTTTAGATTGCTTAAACTGCTACTTTTAGACAGTAAAGTTATTATGATAAATTTTTTATTAGTATAATATAATTACTAATATGAGCTGCCTAACAGTCTGCAAGTAATGACAGAAAATTTAATACTTAAAATTATCACAAATAGAAAAATTAGCTGCTTCCAAATGAAATGATTTAAGTATTGCACAACATAAAAATTATTAAAGTATTCATTATAGCCAAAAGTAATAAAAGTTTTTGTCATGTTTTTACATATAAGCTTTGAGTTTTGTTATGTACTATTTTTATATTATGAGTTAAGGAAAGTAAAATTCTGTCGAATCTGAAATAAAAAAAGTAACAGTTCTTAGAAATAAAATGATGCATATTTTTCCCTGTAAAATAATTTCACTATTTCCTTTTTCTAGATTTATGAATTACTTGCTAATCTAACCAAAATCAAGAATCTTCGTTTAGAAAATGGTGGTCAAGTAGAAGATACAAAGTTACCTGAAGCTTTGTTAAAAATGGATAAGTAATGTGACTTTTGAAATATTTTTCAATAGTTTTTATCAATAGTTTTTTTCAATTGTTTTTACAAAAGATCCTTTTGAGATTTTGGTTTGATAAGTGATAAGTGGCTTATAAATGTACTAGATTACTAACTATATGCTAGATAATCATAACTGTAGCAACCCAGCAAACCTTAAATGTAGAATTTGAAGTTTGCAGAATTATTAAAATCATTTTTCTAAACATTCAAGGTCTCAAAAATCCATTAAAAATATTAGAATATTCACTATAAGGTGTCAAAGTTAAGAGCTATTAACTGTTTTAAGGATTTTTATAACAGTTAACAAGTTTTACCATCTGGTAAGACTTCTAGATAGTTTGCCTATTTTCACATGTTGTAAAGAAGAAATATGTAAAATTACCAAGCAGATATACACAGAAATTAAAATTCTATTTGCTATTGTTCAATAGTAATTCATTCTGTAGATGAGAGCTTTGATAGCAACTATCAGGTAGATTGATTGATATTAAACTCTTTAATAGTGCATTTGTAACTATTTTACATCTGAAAATTGAAACAACAGATTTTATCAATGTGCTTTTTAATTTTGGATGCATAATATCGTTATGAAGCATTTTTCATTGATAATGTGTCAGATGCTACAAAGAAAGAAATGTGAGAAATTATCGAATATATACTTTTAAAGATAAGCATACAGATAATAAAAGCAATTCCAAAGTATATGATGTTCTACAATGGATTGGATGCAACTTAAATTTTTGATACCACAGAGGTTATTTTGATTACTGAATCATATTGAATATTTCAAAGCAGAATCATCAATAACATAGGAAGAATGTTTTAACATATTTAAATATCTATTGTGTATGCAATTACAACATGAAGTTCATTAATTTTTCTCCTTGTAAAGCAATTTATAGGTAAACATTTCTTTGAAAATTTATATGTACTGTTATTTAACCATTTTTCTGTTTTGACATATTACAGTATAAATATAAAATAAGAGTTCTTGATGGGTTCAATTTAAATACTAAATGTTTAATAATTATCTAAGCACAACTGTTGTCATTAAGAAGGCAAGTAACATCAAATAGCCATTTTCCTGTTAGGATATAAAGCTACATGCCTTGGAGTGAAAACGTCTCTACAAAGGGATGAAGCCGAGGTGGCAGCCGAATGGTTAGCACTCTTGCCTTCGGTTCAACAGTTTGTGGGTTCGAATTCCACCTTGGGCATGGATGTTTGTAGTGGTTCGGAATGTACTTTAAATCGTAGGTCCCGGTCTAATTATCCCTTGTGTGCAAAAAATGACCGTTGAGCGAGACACAAACCAAAACTACAAAGTGATGAACAATTTTCTTCACCATGATTGGTTATTCCTTTCAGTACGAAAGACGAAAAAGTTACATCACCTTTTTGAAGCTTTATTGTGTCTGAAATATAGAGAACAAAATGCAAATCTGTGATATATTTACCATTGACCATTAGGATGATTATTTTCTCCAAATTTTGGTGTTTCATTTTAACATGTATGTCATTTTTTAATGTGGGTTAAATATATCTCACATCCTTAAAACAGGGTTTGTAGAACTCCTGAAATTTTGAGTTGACTCCTTGAAAATTGTGAATTACTCCTTGAATTTTTACTTCCTTGATGCATTTATTTATTTATTTTTAGAAAATGCTATAATTTTTTTGAGTTTTTTACCTTAATATTTTGAAATTTTCAATGAAACTGTCCAAAAACCTAATTGAGTATTAGTTTTTGATTTTACCTATAGATGGCGGCATGAACTGTATTAGATTGTTGTATTCTTAACTGCTTAAGATCTAGTTCAGTCATAATAATTTCCTAGTAATCTGGTTTAGCTGTATTTAGATTTATGTGTATAAAGTGAAGTAATCACCAAACAAAATTTCTTGTTATGCTATCAATAGGGCAATTTTTATTGATTCATTTTCAATTTTTTGATATTGCATAAAATTCACTGAATATGAAATGTAAAATTTTTGAGTTAAAATATACTTCCATGTCTCTCATGGCGAAAATTACAGATAATTTTAGTGAATCAGGATAAATTTGCTTATCAGTGCAATAAAGGTTGAAATATATTATTTAATATGCCTGGTGGAAAATATCTTTTCAATGATCAGTGGATTCTGGAAAAGACTTCCATTTATTGGCTTTTGCCTGGTTCAGAAAAAACATATAGCCATTGTTTATTTTGCAATTTTGGAGAAAATACAAGAAACAAAATTACTAACAAATTTTCTACTTTTAAATGTTGTAGTTAATTAGCTTTTATTGATAATAACTTTAAATTATTATTCTTTGATCATTTGTAATTTATGTTTACTGAATAAATCATTGTTTAAATCTATTTGATGTAATTTCACTGAATAATTTTACTTATCTATTTTTAAAGTAGTTTGTGAACTTTAAAAATTATATTAAAATGAAAGACAATATAAAAAGTAGGTATTAAGATCGGAGCTTTCTATTATCAAGACTTTGTTTCACTATTCAAGCTTTTATGTTTGAAAAGTTTATTTTTCATTTCTCAATGCTTACAAACTCAGGACAAATTTGTCTGATATATTTGCTCAAAAAAATTTGACTTTCCAGAAAATGTGTTAGTACTCATACCATTTCATCTTGTTTATCATTTACTATTAACATTAAAAGCATAGAGAATTATGTACATTAATTTTTGAAGTAATTTTAAAAACTATGATTGGCTTTAAATTCAGGATCAGTAAATAAAGTATTCTTTTTCTTCTTCATTGGCCTGACAGCCCAGGGTGGGCCTTTGCCTTCCTCAGAAGTGCATACCAGGACCCCCTATTTTTGGACCAGGTCATCCAGTTTGTCACTTTTAGTGTTTTTAGGTCGTTTTCAAGGCAGTCACGCCATCGGAGTTTCGGTCGTCCTCTTTTTCTAGTGCCAATGGGGCAAGCCAAGACAATTTTTTTTTGTCATCCGATTATCATTCATCCGGCTCAAATGTCCTGCCCATTTTAATCTCTGTATTGAGATAAATTTAACAATATCTGGTTCTTTATATAAATAAAGTATAACAAGTAATATAATAATTTAAATTTAAGAAAATCATTTTTCTAAAGAATGCTTTATTTTATGCCATTTAAATACTGATGTTTTACTTTTGTAAAATTATATAGGTTAGAGCAACTTGAATTGATGAACTACAAAGTTCCAACAACTTTATCAGAAAGTTTAAAGCAATTGATGGAGCTAATTCGGGTCAATGTTTGGCCAGACAATACAGAACAGGTTTGTTGTTATTTTATAGAACAAAAACAATAAATTTGTTTGCTTTTTAAGTCGAATTAATGTATTAATTTTTATTTATTATGATTTGTAAAAATATTCTGTACTATTCTAGCCAATGCAGATCTTTCCATATTGATGTTTGGTGGCAAAACATAGAATATATAAAAAGAGAAAAATATCTAGTTAATGTTTAAATTTTACTACAAGGGCAGAAATATTTTGATAGTTTTAAATGTTTGCAAGAAACTTGCTTTTTATTTCCATACTATTCTGCAAGGCAATCCTATAGACAGTGTACCAGTGTTTGTGTGTGTGTTGCTTTGATATTTCTCTCTCCTTCAAGGGTTATATTTTTACATTTAAATTTTGGAATTGATAAAATTATATTTATGGTTCACTTTAAAAATTTCAAAGCTTCCAATTTTCACACTGCAGTATATTTTACGCATGAATTGGAATATTCTATTATTTCAAAATTTTCCTTTATAGTTATTACATGATTAATAATTTTTGCCAAGGAAAGATTGATTCGTTTCAACACAAATGCTATAAAAATCTTGTGTTGCGGCAGATAATGTTTTATATTATTTTTACATTTATTTGAACACACCATCCGCCTATACAATTGCATCTTGATATTTCATTTTACTTGTGATGACAGCTTTGGAGTAAATCTTGTTCATGTAATTATTATAATGGCATTTACACGACTATAGTATATTTAAAGTCGACTCTAATATATTATATCAATTAAATTATGAAGAGCATATTTAATTGCTCTTCATAATTTAATTGACATAAAGTTTGCTGCAATAATAGATAAACCTCACACAATTTGGCCTACTCATGTTTTTTAATTGTTATGATTAAAATGTTTTTAAAAACATACAATTTTATTTTTTAATATTTATTATAAGTTGCAGTTTTAAGCAAAATGCTTTTCATATGAAATAAATCTGACGGATTCTCCCCTTTTGTTTCCAATACAAGAAAAACCTATTTTTTTCCTATATTAAAGAAGATATAAAAAAGCAGCAAGTTGTGTTTTTAAAAACAAGACTGTAAAAATGAGGGGGGGAATAGTGACTTTGTGACCTGTGCTGGTGAAACAGTATATTACTGAATATATTTATTCATTTAATGATGGTAAAAGAACATGAAAAAATTAAAAGATTGTTATGAGGGATTATCAAATAATAAAAGTACCTTAGATTATGAAAGGTAGGACCGCCTTTGGCATGTAATACATCTCGGATTTACCTAGGAATCAATTCATACAAGTATTGAATAATATTTAGAGCAATTTTGCATAATTCTTCATAGAAATATTGTGAAAGCTCTAAGAGATGCTGCTGGATCCCCCAGGAAAAGTCCATATTCTGCAAACAAAGTTTGGATTATAAGATGGATCTGATGAACTAAAATTTCTTTACCTCTTTCTAGTGATCACGCTTTTCAGGTTTATAATTTGTCCAACAGAAAATCACTACTATACTGCCTATTATGATATCATGTCATGGCAGATCCACCTCCATGCTTGACAGGTAGAAAGAGACAATTATAATCATATGCTTATGCAGATGTCCTCCAGAAGTACACAATCTTGTTGGGAAAGATGTGGAAAATAGTTAGTCAGACCATATTACTTTCTTCCACTTATCGATCGACTAGGTTTTGTGAACAACACCAATGTAGATGATGTTTGATATTTACATCTTTCACTAGCATCTTAGGAATTGCTACTCTGCTGTAAATGTTGTTTATGAAGGTACCTTTTTACTGTTATTGTTACTAGAGACTAGCATTTAAATGCTGAATGAATTCTGTGGTCTCTTGCATTAACTGTTCGCTTTTTAGAGACTATAATATACTTAGCTTATCTTTCCATCCACTATTATGCTTTGCTGAATTTGTCTTGCATGACTTTAGACTCTAAATATGTCAAAAAATTGGGATGTTTCAGTCATAATTACTTCAGCTAGATGGACTTTTATTTGTCTCTTTGAAAATCTCAGAGGCCTGGCATTTTACACTTTTGAAAAATATAATTTAAGAACATCAGAACTTCCATTAAGCAACCACATACTACCTGAATATGTGTATTTCGATATTCAGGTAATATGTGGTTACTTTAAGTTCTGCAACCACATTTACAAAAATCTGGTAATATGTTTTACTACTTACAAAACATTAAAAATGTTTCATTTTTATTTACAGGTACTTTCATTTTTTAGATAACCACCTTATAGTTAAAATTTTTACACATAAAGATTGCTGTTTATGTGTTGAACACCAATTAAACTCTTAAGTTAGGTGAAACAAAATTTAAAATGCTTATTAGAGAAAAAATAAAATACTAAACATTTAGATTGGGTATTTCTTTTATATTAGTCTGTTATTTTTTATAGTCTGTTAACAATGATGGGCAAAGGTATTTTAATTTAAAATCAGAAATGAGATTGTTGCTTAATGATTAAGTGTTAATTTAATGAAATTTTGTATATGTTGCATAAAGTTCAACAATAATTTGTGTGAAAATGATTTAAAGAAAAAATCTTCTAAGATTTTAGCTTAACTTGCAAATTATATTGTACTGCATTTAACTTATTAGGGCTTGATTTTTTAAATTTGAATTTTTGCTTATAATGATGATTATTATTTTTATTGAATTTTCTATACTTCAAATTGTTAGAATGTTTTACGAGACTAAGGTTTTAGGAAATGAAAAATTTTGGTTTAATTTTTGATGAGACATATATAATATTTAAACTCTAATGACATTTCTTATAAACATTATTTATGCATTATAATTTTGTATCAACTTTAAATATTACAAAATAATTCAAAATTAGAATGATTAAAATTAAAATGATTTGATAAAATCTTTTTTTTATCCATACATTTTGCAGAATCTTGCATTTTTTTGAAAACTAAGAGTTTAAATCATGTATTAAAAATATTTACATGCAACATATATATAAGAAATATGCCTCATTCAACTAATATAATTTTTGTATTATTTCAGAGTCCTTTGATAAACCACAATTTATTTCAAGCAATAGCTAATTGCAAGAGACTTAAATATATATGCTGGGGTATCATAATTGAAGGAGATTCCATACCTGAAGTTTTGGAAATGCAAGATCCCAACCAAGATAAAGGAAAAATTAATCAGCTTAAATTTGAAGAGTTATTTCATAAATTAGTTGGACTGTTTTCAGATTGCAGGGTGGAAGTACGATGTGTTCCTAGAGCTACTTGGAAAGAATTCTGCAGTTCAAGAAAATAAATTGCAAAATTAAAACTTTCCAATAGAGCAACATTTTTAACATGTGATAGATTTCAAAAGCAGATATTTGTTGTGTTGACTGTGCATGACAAAATGTGTAATTTTAACTACACATAATACTTGTTAGTCTTTTAAAGGCAGCTGTTGAGAGTGTTTTGAAATAAATGACTTATTATTAAATAAGACAAGTTTTTTTTAATTAACTGCCTGAAAAGATTTTATTTACCTGATTAAGTAATGTTTGTAAAATAATTATTTTCTAACTTATAAAAAAACTTTTTTATACTGTTACTACTCTTATTTTGTGAAATGCAAGCAATTTGTAACTACTCATAATTCATTTTATTCTACTACAAGTGGAAATATGTATTAGCTTTCATTCATTATAAAGCACAATGTAAATACTGGAATCTTGTTTCT
The DNA here is from genome assembly GCA_037975125.1 of Latrodectus hesperus. Lineage (NCBI taxonomy): Eukaryota > Metazoa > Arthropoda > Arachnida > Araneae > Theridiidae > Latrodectus > Latrodectus hesperus. The sequence goes on from CM075856.1 coordinate 18,993,394, forward strand.
AAAATTTGTTGTAAAGTTGTTGACTACTTGTAAATAAACATTTTTGTAAATAATTGCAAGTAAATAAAGATTTTTATGATAAATGAAGTATTACAAATTTCTCTATCTTCAAGGAAAGTTCATTCATACATCTTTAAACATACTTTTTCCAGATTTATTAAATCTGGACAATTGAACCAATTAGTATCCACTCCAAAAATTAACTATGTAGGCATAGGCTGATTCATTTACAGTTGTCTGTAAAATAAAGCACATTGACATTTTATGATAAATTTTAACTTATTAGAACTCTGAAAATTGGTAATGTTTAATTTATAAGGAGAGTTTCATATATTGTAAAATAAATTATATTCTTATCAAAAGTGATTTTAAAATTTGCAAATTTGACAGATATAAGATTTTTTTAGACTTAAGTTACTTAAAAAGTGATGTAGAGTCTAGACAAAAACAGTATAAAAATTCTTTCACATAAATTCTCATTAAATAGTATTTATTAAAACCCCAAAAGAATGAAAATACATTTTTCTAGCATGTATTAACATTTATTAAGTAAAAAAACATCACATACAAATTATACGCAATTTATTCAGTTTTAATAAAATTGTGCTTTTAATATAGCTAAGTCAATTACATTCTTTTTTATTTATCATGAACCCAATTCACATATATTTAGCAATAGATTATTTTAATTATTTTTATGTAATGTAATACATTGTTAAAATTGTCAATTTAATGGAATGCATAAATTATAACCACTTTGTGAAGCATGCAATAAGTATTTATCACATACCAGTTTATTTAATTTTAGACATACAACTGATACAATATTAATATCTTATCTACAAGTAAGAAGCTTAGTGGCAGTGTTTCACGCTTCCAAGGTACAGGTTAGATCATTGGGCTAGGCAAGGTTGACTCAACCTTTTATTCCTTCAGTGGGTTGATAAACTGAGTACCAAGCTTGCTTGGGAACTTAACACTGTGGTTCTCATGTTAGGCTGACCACCTAACTGGGACACATGCTTTGGATCCCAGGGCCCTTGTGATCATGAAAAGTTATAGGCACTGTAGGCCTTGGCCTACATAGGCTATCATGTCATGAGTTCATAGTAGTATCAACATGTAAATCATGAATATTTCATTACACCATTAAAACAAACAGGCATATTATTTAAATGTTATTTATTGTCAGATAATTTGCAAATATTTTTTATATAGTTGTTTATTACAAGAATGAGAGCATTTGATGTTTATATGCATATTATTGAAAAATCACTTCACAATTCTTCTATGTATGAAAATAGATAAACCATATATTTGAACTTTATTACTAGCTTTAATTACATAACTTTAACAATACAAATTTTGACTTTGTATTATAAATATTTCTAGCTCCTAGTAAAAATATAACTTAAGTAAACTGTTGAATTTAGTATAAAGAACAAAACAAAAATGTTGTATAATAGTTAAATACAAATTTAAGACACTGAGTTTATTGTAAGAAGACATCTAATACATTCATTTTTGTTACTGTGTTGCTTTAGTTGATGATGAAGTACCCTTTTTCTTATCTTTTTTCTTTAGTCCATCCATATTTCCTTTTAATAAATTTGCATAAGCCTGGAATATACAAATGTGTAAATTTCATTGAGTCAAATATCAATTTGACTCAATGAATTAAAATTCATCGAGTCAAATATTTTCATAAGATAATAAAGAGAAAATGCTTACGATAAAATTTTGAATGAAATACTTATTCAAAGCTTATATTTATCACCACATTGTATAATATTTTATATTTAAATAAGAATTAAACTTACCAGCTGGAATTTGTTCACATCTTTGGAATTAACCTATCAATTTGACAAAGAAAAAAATAAATTACTCTTTGAAACTCTTAATATTCAAAACTTGTATAAGAATTTAGGAAATAGAAACATCTTATTAGGAAATTTTACATTATTTATTAATTTACCATATTAGATAGTTACATTTGTATAAGATATATATAATGGTAACTTATAAAGTTATAATGATTTAGATTTAGTATACTTGTTATTAAATTAAAAATGCTTTGTATAAAATAACTTAAAAGTTATAGTATTTTAAATATAAAAGTTTCTACTTCTGATAAATACTGTAAACTTTTGAAACTGAGATTTTGTAATTTGAAGGATTTCTAATGCAATGAAAAATTTTGATTAACCTTAATTTTATGTTTATATTACTAGACAAAAATAATTAGAAAATATTTTCTGTTATGTGAAGGTAGTTATGTAGACAAGAACATGTGGTAATTTTGCATAAATGAGAACAAATGTTTCCTTTGAAGAGTAATAAAATATTTCTATGAGGTTAAATTTTTGCAATATTGAGCAATAAACTTAAGTTTGAAGTGGAATTAGAAAAATAACACTTCTGAGACTCATCTATTTACAATATTAATATCTACTAATTTTTCAGCATCATTGTGATATGGTATTTCAATCTGGTAATAAATAGCTAAATAATATACTATTGATTCTCGTATAACAATCATATTTTGGTGTTAAAAGCCTAAAAATTGAATTACATAATAAGAAAACACTTGTTATAAAAGACGATTCATAAGCACAAATCATTCATAATTAACATATAACAAAATAAATTTGTAAGCATCATCACTGTTTAAGAAACAAACATAATAGGGATTTTGCTTTTCATAAATCTAGAAGCTTGCAGGATGAAAGCATAAATCTGGAAGCTAGTAGGCAGTTTGCACATAAATAATTTTCGAGAAATAAGTCATACAGAATAATTGTACATGATAGGATATTTATTGGTAATAAAATTTATCATTTGTTCAGATAACATCCTTAACATATGATTAGAAATGAGTTCACTTATATAATAAAAGAAAATTTTTCATTTTTCAAGTATGCATGTTGGTTTTAAAATATGTCGAATTAACTCCAAACAAGGAGATAGAGATTTTGAAAGAGTATTTAACTTTATTATCCATGAAATTGAATAATATGATTACCTGTCAACCTTGGAGGAAAAAAATCAGTAGGTTCTACTAATTTTTAGAGAAAAAAATCAGAATTCTATTAGCACCACTTATGCTTGAAACAGAATGTTAAAACAGTAGTACAGCAAAAAGACAATTTTACTCTTTAGATTATACATTCTAAGATTGATTTATGTTAAACATATTTTGAGTTAAATAAAATATAAACATCAATGTAAAAAAAATAAACATCAACGTTTATGTCCCGATATTTATTTTATAGGGTAACTTGTACTACACTAGCGCAATTTATAAATATTCAACTTATAAAAATTAAATAAAAACATAAAATACATTACTAAATAAACTTAATTCAGTGACAAATATTTCTAAAAATATAGAAATTATGAAATACTTTGCCCATAAAAATATTAATTTACTATTCAATTAATTTTCTTTTGAGTTAAATTAAAGATTAAATATAATAACCTATTTATTATTAAATAATCTACATATTTAGACTAATAGATTTAGAATTAGCTTAAATTTATATTGGAGACATGTGATTCTGCATGGTGAGTTCCGTCTGATCAAGTGTTTAAGCTACTACGACAACTCAACAGACTTTTCCTGCAAAATTACGGCTGCTTTTAAGTTTTTTTTTTATGAAATTGTCAGATATTAGAAGATTTTCATACATTATCGAGAAATCTAGAGAAATGATATAAAATCAGGAATTTCCCGATGAAATCAGTAGAGTTGGCAGCTATGAATATGTTGATCACAGGATAGCTGATATCACTGAAGATACATCAAAAAGGAACAAATCCATACAAATATGAATTTGGACAATATGTACAAACAATGGATAATAAACATAATCAATTTTTAATTGAGAAATAATAATTTTTACAAACTTACATTTAGATTTTTAGAAAATCATTTAAGTACTTTTTTCCAATAAATTATTTATTAGGGATTGTACTTTTTAAGATTTAATACATTGTGGATAGCAAACAAAGCAGATAAATTGCTCATGGGTAATTAGAAGTTTGCTGCACAATTAAAAAAATATTAGAAGCCAGTTAAAATGTACCATTATATTAATGTGTATCATTATATTAAGATTCTATATGATTAGTTAGGTTTTTTTGTTGCTTTATGTCCAAGTTTTATACTAGTGAGCTTATTTAATTGGCATTTTCAGTTTCAAGTAGATTCTAAAATGTTATCAACATTTGAATTTAAATTATTGAACATAATGGCTAGAGTAGAACCATTCAGTAACCAATTTAGCACATAATGTAGGAATTTACCCAAATTAAAGTCAAATCTGGTTAAAAGGAAATATTTCAAGTTCTAAGATAATGTTTATACCATGAAAATATAACTACACATTTCAATAACTATATCAAAATAATTACATATTAATTCAAACTCGATGTATCATTGCACTTTTATTGAATGGAAAAGTATAAAATTATAGTTACTTGATACCTTTTTCTATTAATTTTTACCCTTTTCAATCTTACTAAGAACTCTGAGATTTACGATTCAAAATCCATATGCATCTCATTTCATTAATACATTAATCTTAGGATTTATGTTTTTATGAATTATTATTATTATTTTTTGAAAAATAATCATTAACACATTGTCAAAATATTAAGAATACATCTGATTCAAATGGTGACTATAATGAACACTGATTGCATTTTTTCGTTTTAATTTTGATTCATCTACATAAATCTAAAATTTTTTTCTCTAAAGTCTGAAATAAGATGAAATTTTTTTACTTATCATATTATTTAGAATAGATAAAATGTTACACAAAAACAATTTAAAAACAGTTTAGCATCTGGTAAACTAATGAAGTTGCATTAACTTACCACAGTACTTAGTTTTTTATTTCCCAGTGAAGCCCGCAACAAACATTTATATTCAGTCACTGGTGGTGGTGGATTTGAGGCTAGTTTTGAGGGTCGAGGTTTTGGCTTTACTCGACCATCATCTAAATCATATTAATAAATTAACAAATTTAAATTGTCATTAAAATAATAAAATGAATACTTTTCAATTATAAAACAAGCATTTGAAACTACAAAAATATATGACATACATCTTTTCATTGTAATACACACTGATCCAGAGGTTCTAGATTTTTGAAAAAGTCTTGTCAATTCACTAAGAAACTGAAAAAAAAAAAAAAAGAAATGAATATTGCAAAATAGAGTAAGTAGATATAAATTTTACTAAAGTATAGATAAGGATAATACAGAAAAATAAAACATCTATTTTCTAAATACTTTGCCACAAAAAATATGTTCTTTTGAGGAAATTTTTTTTAAATAATTTACATTTTCTTAATACAAAAAGCATTTTTACAGTTTCAACTCATGTTGTTGTTGTTACTAATGACACTTGGACAAGCCAAGCTCGCTATGCCTTGGCTATGCGAATTTAAGACAATTGGGATCATCTTTTGTTTAATCAGTTACACCATAAAGGTGAAAGTACGATTTTTGCTCTTTAAATCCTCCAATAGATATCAGCACCAGAGGATCTACTCCCTCAATTTTGGCATTGATCTGAATGGGGAGTAATTTTCTCCAGACCATTGCACCCATGGTAACTGCTCAATGACCGACCACAGGAATTTCGATTCCACAGATTTAACAAGCATGTATATCACACGTACTCGGTGGGTCTTTGGCGGCATTGGGAATCAAACCCCACCCTTCCGGATGGAAGGCGATATCACAACCACTAGGTTACCACAGCCCTATCTCATTAAATTGATATTTACAATGTATCAATATACAGATAATATCAAAATAGTATTCTTGTATTTATTGAAGTGTTCAGAAAACAAGATTAAATTTTACGATTTAAGCTATTTTGTATAAACGTTAATGGGATTTTTCTTCCCTCTTTTAAAACAATCAAACATTAAAAGATTTAAAAGCAACAATGGTGATAATGTACTAGCTTTCCTTTGCTCATATATTTTCATGTTCTATTTTTGCACATCATAGTTTAAGAGAATAGTTGTTAAATTATATAATTAACTTTTTATTTTATTAATTTAGTTGATTTTTTTTATTTAAACAATGGAAATGTACAAATAGAAATAGAATTACACCCCATCACACAAAAAATTTCTATTTAAATTAATTTTTAAAGTATATTTGCAATTAGTATTGACACTACTAATAAAATTATTAAATAAGCAGTTGAAGTAAACAAAATTAGGATTACACTAAGTAAAAACAGGAAACAGAATGAAAATTCCTCATTCAGAAAATAGGTAATGAGGAATTCAGAAGATATCCTGTAATTACCTTGAAGGACAATCTCTAACAAAAACATGCTGTAACAAAATATTTTGATTGGTACTTTTTCATTGAAACATTATCTGAAAATATTTTATAAAAATAAATGTCATGAATGAGGCTTTTTATTAGAATAAAATAAGTATTGACTAAATGAATAGTATTTAAAAACATTATCTGTTCACCTTAAATAAAATTTAACAGTCACATAATATATTATTACATGCATATAAATAGAACTTGTTAATATGGCAGAGTTATTGTCTTCAAGATTTTGATAAAAAGTGTAAAACATATAAATGTGGCTTATATGTGGCTTACTGAGAATAACATTCAATGTAAGGAACAAACACAAGTCTTTTAAACATCACCACAAAAACCAGTATAAAGAGTTAAATTTTGTATTTTAAATTTTTAAAAGTAATTTTATGTTAACAAAAAATCTTTCTATAACTTCAAATAAAAATTTAAAAAGCATTTTTAGAAACTAAACAATAGTAATTTCATCCCTATTTAACTGCTTTAATAATAATAAAAAAAGCCAAGCCAAAACCAATTAGATCCATGCTAAAAAAAATACTGACTACATTTTACTTTTTATTATAATTTCAATATTAAATTCAACACCATGCTTTATTTTAAATTTCACAATTTTTAAGGCATAAATCTACACAAATTCAGAGCTTTTAACTAAACACTTAGTACATTAATTGTAACCTTTTGATTCCAATATCTTCATGCAAGAAAATGCTTCTGCTGTGGGGTGAAACAAGGATATTTTTAACTCCAACAGAAAGGAGAAGGTCATTTATCTTTTACTTATTAGTGATGTATATTTATCCTTTGAAGATGAATTCCTGTTCAAAGCCTGCAGTAAATGTGGTGAAAAAGTGGATGGATTTATAATAAATACTATAAACCCTACTTATTTCATAAATGATTTACAAATGCTAATAAATTTTAAATGAAATCTTTGTCAGGTTATATAAACTTTTTACAATGAAATGTAATAATATTTTTAATTATTTTTATATGTAGAACCTTTTGTTTTTCATCAATATTCTTTTTACATAATTATCAAGCACATCAATGATATTACAATATTGATATTTCTTATTTTAACAATTTAGTTATTTAAAATCTTTGCTTTATTAAAAAGTCTTAAAATTTATCAAAACTTCATATTTCATGTATGATTGTAAGTGTATTAACTTTTAATTTTGAGTGGAAATAAATTTGAACATTTAACCAAATCCTGATATGGCATAATTGTTATTCCAATAAAACATTCCAAAATTATTTAAGAGAAACAAATAATTGCACTTATTTAATAAATTTCTTTGATAGATTTTGTCCTTAAAGTTGGAAAAATATGTTTAAAATGTTAGATGTTTTTAAAATTAGACAAATGTAAATGACTATAAGAAAACAAATGTGCAATAAAATAATTGAATGTGAATAAAAAAATACACTATCTGGCTAAAGTATCCCAAAACCCACTAAAAAAATGGTTTTGATAGGTGACACAATTGGATATGTACCCCATGGCTATAAAAGTATTGGTAGTGATTTGTCAGGTTACATTTATGTGTTTGTGAGGCAATGAATAAGTCAAAAGAGCTTAGTGAGTTTGATTATTGCAGTATAGTGAGATACCACCTCTCTGGAAAATCAGTTAGCGAGATTGCAGACATTTTACAAAAGCCTAAACTTACTGTGATAGATGTAATTGTGAAGTGCAAATGTTGAGGCAGTGGAACTGCAGTAAAACAAAGCGGCAGGCCAAAAAACTTATTGAACACAGTCACAGAACTCTGAAAAGGCAAGTAAAATAAAATTGCCAGTCAGCATCTGAGGAAATTTTTCAGAGTTCAACAATTCATCAGGCATTAATGTTTGCTGCAGGATTGTTCATTGAAAGTTAAACTTGGGATTTCATGATCATGCAGCCACTCACAAGCAGAAGATGACTACACAGAATGTGAAACATTGTTTGCAATGGTGCAGAGCTCACTGTCATTAGATTGTGAAAAACTGTTCTTTGCAGTTTTACTTTACAGTCTGGTTGGATGGACAAGTCTGGGTTTGACGGATGCCCAACAAACAATTATTTAGTGAATGCATTGTGACAGCTGTTATATTTTATGCTGGCATTATAATGGTATGATGGTTTTCATAGTTTTGCCTGCGTACATTTTCCCTATGGTTGGAAACATGAATTCTAAAATACATGTGGACATTCTGGACAATGCAGTACTCCTAACTCTATGGTAATATTTCAGGGAAGGCTCATTTCTTTTCTAGCAGGATAAATGCTAACATTCAAATATCAAAGACTGCACAAACTTGGTTTGAGAAAATAGGTGTTCTAAAACTTGACAGGCCTTCTTAGAGCCTTGATCTAATCCCATAGAACACTTTTTGGATGAATTAGAGCACAGATTATATAGCCAGCAAAATTGATCTCTACTGACCAGCAACTTACTACAAGCCTTCATTTCAGTTGCAATGAATTCCAGGAAGTTAATTCCTATGGTCACTTATCAAAAACTTGTGGAAAGTCTTCTCAGACATGTGCTGAGTGCATTAATACAAAAGGGGGACTAACATCATATTAATATGAGCATCAAGATGCTCTAAGTCCATAATTTACATAGACTAGGATTTTACCAAAGCTGTAGTAAATATAAATAGAATAACAATTTAAAATTACTTTTTAAGAGTTTTTCACAAAGCAAGTCATTAAAATTTGGTTTTTCTGAACTTTTCATAAATTTTCATCAAAAAAGTAGATGCTTATGTAAATAAATGTTTTAGAATATAAGCATAAGTAATACACACATAACAAACAATATTTTAGGAAGATCATAGTGATAAATGTATATAAAAAATCTTCATACATCCCATACATTTTTACTTCAACAAAAAATCACAATGGACTTTAATAATATTTATAAGTTTTTTCTCAATTTATTTTCATCAAAGTAATAAAATTTCACTCCGCGGTTGTATTGTATTTTTTATTTCACACACAAATAAAAAATAACAGCCAAATTTGAAATCTCATGTAAATAAAAAAATCATACTGTCCCACTTCAGGCATTAGAGCTTAATATTTAAGTTTCTAAAATGTTAGAGCAGCTATAAAAATGTATCCATGGGTCGATGCTTGTGTGTGATAATCATCTTTTGAATATGAATGTTAAATTATGGTAAAGACTTTAATTTGGACTCTTAACCACTGTACACAGTTAAAATTTGAGTAAGAATCAAAACCATGAACTGAAAAACAGATTGCTAACTGTTTGGTTAGTTATTCATATTTGGTATGAAAATTACTAACTTGATAGCAAAATTAATTTTTATCAAATATTTCATAAGCCAATGACATGGAAAATAATGTCACAAAATAGAGCATTAAATATTGTTATGAAACATTATGTATTAGAATATTCTTATTGTTCTCAATGAATTTTAAGGTTTCCTCATGACAGTGAGGATTGATTATTACCACTGGAAAATAAAACTAATTGTTCATTACATACTTAATTTACCATACATTTTAAACCATTAGTGAATATGCTACACGGCAAAAATATTTTATTTTTGACTTACTATGTCTTAGATATTAAATTCACAATTTAAGAAATAATTTCTCTTCCTAATGACAAACGTGTGGTATATATACTTGTCAAAATGCATTATAAATTCTTTGGAAACCGAATTCTTTTTTAGTGTCTCCACGAATTCTACATGTCATTCGGAATATGCAATTTTACATACATCTTTTTTATATCGTGCTTTAAGCTATTTTAATAATCATTGCTCACGCTTTTTCTGTTACATATGTTTAATACTGGCACAACGAAAAAGAGAGTTCTTAAAATGTGTTCCAGACCAAACTTAGTACTGTGTTGACAAGGTTCAATAGTTATAAAAAATTTCTTAATAGGTAAAATAATGTGATTCGAGTAAGTTCATCAGGGCAATGTTTATTTTCCTAAATTATTTAAAAAAATTAATTACTATTTTGAAAAAAAATTGTAATATGAAATTATGATGCTGATACAACACTTAATTTTTTCTTATTTTTAAAGAGAAGAAAACTTACCGCTTCATTTTCTAATAAAACCATGTTGAATACTCCAAGAGCAAACAGATCAGTAATTCACAAATTTGACTTAAATCCACCGTCACACAAGCATGGAAGCATGTTATTAGCATTGATGTGCATTATAAATTGTTTATGGCTTTTACAGTCTTAGTCAAGCACAGCAACCGCTAATGTGTGATTAGTACTTATCTTTTACATTTGGTGATCACAAGTGATTCAGGATAAAAATTGTATAGTGTAATTTTACAAATTAAAATAATTTTGACTTAGTTGAAAATTAAAAACTTGCATCCTTTTTAATTATATGTTAAAATATTTTCTTTTTTTAATTAAATCAAAAATATTCATGTAAAATTATATCATTGCATGTAAAAATTAAATATTATGAAAACAAGATATAATATTATATTTAAAATTTTTTAAGCAAATATCTTTTAAAAGATTAAACTATGATTTCATTGAAAATTATATTTTCCGGCAATTGCAATTAATAGTAAATATTTCCCAATACATTTAAGGGAAAGAGCGCTTCAGGATCATAAATCGCGGCATCTCCACTTATGTTCATTTCTCCATGACTTAAATACATCTTCATATAACCTCGAACAGTTATGTGCAGTTTGATTAAAATTTCCTGGTTAACTTTCAAAATATTTAAAGACAAATATAAATTTATTGTGTTATAAGAATTTTATTATTTTTTATTTTAAACTCTAAAATAATTAATGACTCAGAAGAATTTCTAAAAAAAGATAATGTACAAATAAAATGTTTATTTGTTTAACATAATATCTGTGTACTCTTTTATGTAAACTTAAGTTTACATAAAAGTTCTTGTTGTTTCTTAAATTTAAGAAACACAATGCAAAATTTTAATAGAAAACCATGAAATTGTTGAAAAGAAATTCTTGGCAATTGGTACATTCGACACACAATTTATTAGAAAGAGTATAGGGTCTGCAAGTGTCAGAACAAAACACCACAAGTTACGTGATCATACACGAAATATATGTGGTCTGCAATTTGAATAAAAGAAAGAAGGCGCAATTAATGACGTTTGTTGCAAGTGTAAAGGAGATTCGTGAAATGTAGCGAGAAATAATCTAAGCTACTTCAACCTGGAAGTTTGACGGAAAACTGGAGTTTAAGCATGAGCTACAGTGGCTCAGTAGCTTCTCGCAGCTTCCGTTAAGATCAGTAAAGTGAAGCATCATTTGATGTGGGCAATGATTGGGAGATGATCACATTCCCTCTCGCAGTATTGCTGGAGCTCCGGGGATTGGGGATGTGTCTACGTTTATTTGGGCTGTCTAAAGTAATTCCTCTGGTTCGAGGTAGATGTGAAGAAGAGGATGTTAGCTCGGGTGTGCTCTAGTCAATTGACGGCGAATTAAAATTACGAGATACTTAGTGTGATGAAAGAGTATTCTAAACCTGTTAACGTTAAGTTACAGTCTGGGGCTCACCTGCACCATTATGTATGCATAGTGGAGGAGCGTTGTATGACAGAAGTTGACTAAAGAGTTTGGAATCAACAAAACTGTCATTTGGAGTTCTTGGAAAGTTTTTCAAACCATAGTCACAATTGTTAGAAATGTTGTTAATGACAGCCTCGAAAAAATCTGTAGGGATAATCGATATACCATCTATCATGAGAAAAGAGCCCAAAATCGCACAGCAAGTGTCATTTCTCTGAAAACGTGTACAGCAATGGGGCGACATATGTCACGATTTACTGTGTCCAGATTCAAAGGTGGTTGGTTACTTGAACGCTGCATTCCTTTAAAAGTTGGATATCGTTTCGAGTGGTACTAGGAGCAAAAAAATTAAGCAAATCAATAGAGTCATGCCTTTCTTATAAATGAAAGTCACTTCAGTGTTGTTATTGTGGTCTTGGAATTGTAATCTGTGTAGGAATATCCTGAACGGACATATTAAGCTCCACATTTTTGTCAAAGTTTCTGTAACCAGAGACCGTAATTGTAAGGAGGTCTTTATAATGTACATCAGTTCCAGAAGTACAATTTTAGCAGACTTCGCTTTTATAAATGATAATGCACGGGAAAACCTGACTCTTGCTCTTCAATAGCTACTGGAAACGGAATATATCCCTAGTGATACTATCACATTTTCCCGATTTAATTTCTACATATAAAGATTGAGATGCATTGGGGAGACGGCTTGTGACAATTTTATATTATCTGGAGAGTACTCAGCAGCTTAAAAAGGTGGTGCTTGAAGAATGGACATTCTTCTGCTGCAAAAATGTTTGGACATTCTGTCGCTGAATTTGGAGAGGCAGCGCAAAGCAACCTTTGTTATACAGGGAGTTCATATAGCCTGGGCGGCAAAAGTTGCTTCGCATTGCTATTGACATTAAGCAGTTTTCATAGAATGTTTAAAAAATATTGTTTCCTATTTTTCCCCTTAAGCTATTGTTCTATAAATAAGATTTTTTAAAAAGTACTCTAGAATTTTTCCTATTCTTAAAGTAGTTAAAATTCCAAGTAATCCAGTCTCAAATTTTATTTGCAGTATAATCATTCATTTAAAGTTACCTATAGGATCAATCAGTGTTATCTCATTAAACTGCTATCATTACTAAAATAGCATTCATGTTTTATAAATTCTACAAAAGCAGAAGTAAATTAGATTTTTTTATTGTATAACTACTTAAAAAATAAAAAAATGCTGTAAAAATAATGTTTAGCTTTATTTTCATCTATTGCAATATAGCTGAAATTCGCTTGTGATGATTTATGCGATATTGGTTTTAATTCTTTTGATATCGATGTTCTACTACTTAAACATATTTGAAGTAATCAGTTTGTGTTTATTTGTTATTTAATTTTAACATAAAACTCTGAAGCTACTCCAGTATAGTTGAAAAGTCCTTTTCTTTTGCTAGAGGTAAATGGGCTCTATTTGGGACCTAACTGAAAATTCGTGGTACTTATAAATGGTCTTTGGGCACGTAAATTAAAAAACGGTCACAATTGCCTTCTAGTGGTGTAATGTGTTAAATTACAAACTCAAGTGTTCATTTCTTCACCTGATCATGGTTAAAATTACGAGTTGATTGTCTATTTTTAGCGCTTTTCCCTGAGCAGAAAAAAGTAGCTTGAAATATATTGGGAATAAAAACAAAATAAAATCCTATTCTTTAATTTTGGTGTATACCCTTGTACTGAAGAAATCAAATGATATTAACAATATTTTTTGCAATTCTGTCAAACAGTTAAAGAGATTCATTTTATATGGGATTACATTTAGTAATAAAAATTAAAGTGATTTCGATATGCTTTGTTAAAAGGCAAGATTGTTATGTAATAATGGAAAAATCAAATTCAGATAGCTATTATGTTCTTAATTGAAATTGATACTTTGTCACAACTGCCGTAAAATAAATCTGTCAAGTGAATTTCTGAATCTAATGAATTTTTTGGTGGTTTTTCTTGTTTATTTGGCAATTTGGACATTTAATACGTCATAGACATCGCGAATAATAAGAATTATAAAGAAAATTCTATTTTGCCAACATTTGTATTTATGGGATCGTGATTTATAAAATTGTATTCCATTTTCGGATTTTATCAAGAATTTTCGTTGGCTAGTTCATCTGAATCTTTTTAGTGTGTTCTACTAATTTCTCAACCTTTTGGATCTTTTGAATTTCTGGTGTAACGTAGTAGAGAGGAGAAGCAGGTAATTGATGACAGTTTCTATTTAAATTAGTTCAATTTATTGATGAGAATAAATTTTTAATAAATACATTATCACAAAGTTCAATTTGGCAAATATGACAATATCATTATATCAATAGAATGATATTGTCATAGCAAATATGACAATATTACTGACGTCGCCACAAACACACATCAAATGTGCTGTCTTTTTGAGGACACTCAATCAAATCAAAATTTAAACACACACACACACACACACACAAAATCGGGAGAGAAGAGAAAGGTTGATGATTTTAGCACCCATATGCTCATTTCTGATTTCGCCTTAACTCGATATAGCTCCTCACCCCTCCAGGAGGACATTTACATGAGTTAAAATCTCACAATATTCAAATAAATGATTAATTGAAAAACGTTATACGCTTAACTACACACATAACTATAAAATAATGGATTAATAAAATCACATTCGAAACGTCTCAGTGGTCTTCCTTTTTCAAAACTTTTATATCTTTAAAT